>PITA01001760.1:0-153169 GCA_004023965.1 Spilogale gracilis
TAGAAAAGCCAGCCGGCTAACTGGCTACGAGAATGGAGAAAGCCTGGCACACAGTTTAATCCTAAATATTGGGTGGCCTTTGAGCCCATGAAAGTGAAGACATATGTTCTACCTGGGGCAGCTGTCTGTGTCCTCATCAACAATGCGCACTGAGCACTTACTACTCACCAAGCACTCTACTTACAAGGTGTAAATGCCTTGTCTCGTTACTCTTCTCAGCAACTCTCTTGAGTTAAGTACCATTATTATTCCCATTATACAGAGGGAAACATTAAGGCTTTAATATGTGAAATCACTTTTTCATGATCTCCCAGCCTTGGGTCATAGGTATGTATCATCTGGGGGGATCAGGGGCCAAATTCAAAACCCACATTTATGATACTTGGAAATGGGCATTTAAACATTCTTGTAGGGACCAATGTCATTTAGAGATTTTTCTCGAAGGGGGTATTTCTTATGCTTTTAAAAGAGGCTTAAGAAGAAAATGATTATACTTTGTATTACCTACTAGATAGTTCAGATCACTCAATGAGTATTAGTTGAATTGAGTTTATGTTAGAGCCTACCTGCAACCAAAATATAGATGGGACTCTGCCATCCTTCTGTTCAGATCTTTTTTTCCTACTTCTCAGGAGAAGTTCAAACTTCTTACCATGGGCTCCTTACTTCATGTTTTTGATGATTTGGCCTGTGCCTCCTCTCCAGCCTCCACTATCTTATCTGTCCTCCCCATAATCTCCCTCTGGCCATGCTGAACAACTTGCCATTCTCTCTGTAGACCCTGGGCTTTTGCACTTCCTATCCTGCTGGGAACAACTTTGGCCAACTCTTAATCATCCTTTGTGAGTTAGCTCAACTGTCACCACCTCCAGTGGCCAACCTCCATCCCCTCTAGTCTTGTAGCAATGCCTTCCTCTGAGTTCCACAACACCCTACATTTCCTTATCACATGTCATATTATTATTGTCCTTTTTCCTGCCTGTCTTTCCCATGGGCATGAAAGCATGCTGGTAAGAGCTTAGGCTGGGTTTCAGCCGGGACTCTGACATGTGTGTCCCTGCACAACATTGCTTCTCCTCTCTAAACCTTAATTTCCTCATCTATAACATGGGTAGTAAGCAAGGTGTTACACAATAGCTGGTATGTCGTAAGTCCAGTGTTAGCTATGCATCTTCAGAGCTGGTCTTCTTCACTTGATCATCAGTGGAGTTGTACCTCTAGTTAGACCAATGCTCTTCAGATTTCTCTGCCTCAGAACCATCTAGAGGGCTTGCTAGAATGCATACTGTTGGCCCCACCCCTATTTTTTGATCCAGTGGGTCTGGAGTGGGGCTTGAGAATTTGCATATCTAATTAGTTTTCAGGTGATGCCAATGCTGATGGTTATGGGACCATCTAGGCTGGGCAGCTGGGGACGGCGGATGTCTGATTAAAGTGACTGAACATTGGGGCACCTGGGTGGCTCAGTTGGTTAAGCGACTGCCTTCGGCTCAGGTCATGATCCTGGAGACCTGGGATCGAGCCACATCGGGCTTCCTGCTTTGGCGGGAGCCTGCTTCTCCCTCTCTCAGTCCCTCTGCTTGTGTTCCCTCTCTAGCTGTGTTTCTCTCTGTCAAATAAATAAATAAAATCTTTAAAAAAAAAAGTGACTGAACACTTGGTGCTGAGAGAAACTCATACTAGAGCATAAGACCATCCCTTGTCAATGGATGTAGCCATAGAGTATTAATACAACCATTCAGCCAATATTTGTTGAAAGTCTACTGTGTCCAGCATTGTGCTAAACACTGACGACAGAGCAGTGAGGGACACAGACAAGAAAGTCCCTGATGTTGATGAGCTCACAGTCTAATGGCCCTGTTTTGGAGGGTGGGGCATCATATATGTAAGTGTCCCATCAGTTGGAATTTTGGGGGGCACAGGTGGGCTGAGGAACCACTAACTTTAATGACACTGATGTCAAAATTCACCTTACTGCTTACTGCATCATTACAGTTGCTTCTAAGTAATTGATTTTGCCAAAACGATAAATCAAAACTGATTATGGTAATCCCACAATCCCCTTGTCTGAAACTGCAGCCATCAGCTGGCACTGGCCTCAGGATGAAGTCAGCCCATGGAACATGGCAGAGCAGAGTCCAGAGAAGCAGAGCCAGGCTGTGATATAACATCTGTTAAGTGATATGATAAATATCCTTATAGTCATTATGATTTTTACTAGTCAATATGAGTAGCAGTTTTCTGCTACGGTCCTGAAAGTTCCCTATGACGTAATAGGTCTTCTTCACTAAGCGGTTATGCTGCCCAAGCCACCCGCTCCACAGAGTAGGCACAATTCCTGTCCCATTGCTTAGGGAGGAAACCGAGAGTAATGCTAAGTCGCTTGCCCACTAGTTGGGTGCAAAGACGTGAGAGGTAAGGCTATGTTATGGAGCATGGAGATCTGGGGAGGAGAACTTAAATGCTTCGCAGTGACACCAATCTAAATACTTTACGATCACACTATTCTTCCTTAAGCTTCTTCCAAGACTAAGCTGATAAGAAAGGAAGAACCAACCAGCCAACTTTATCTTGGTCTGGCAGACTGAGAATCGTGGAAGGCAGTTGACTTGCCCCGGTTGGCTCGCTCTTGTTCTAGTTCTCTTCACTAAACTTGACTGCTTTCTAGAAGTCAATCAACAAACACATTATTAAGAGCTTTTTTGGCCCAACCTCCTGGTTAGCAAGTGAGGAGAAAGGGCTTGGCTATGGTAGTAGGACCCTAGGTCCTAGAACTCCCCCATGTGGCCAGATTTTAACAAAAACATCCTCCAAAGGAGAGTCAATGACATAAGCAGTGAATCCTTCAATGGCAACTCTTGCCAGAGATGCAGCTGGGGGCCATTTTGTCAAGAAGTGCTCTTTTGGAGAGAGAGAGAGAGAGAGAGAGAGAGAGAGAGAGAGAGGGAGAGAGAGAGAGAGAGAAGGCATACAGGGGCATACTTGTGCCTTCAGAATAAAATAATAACAAAGGTGGCAATTAAGTTCAGTTAGAGGTACACAGCTTCGAATTAGATGATGTATTCAGAAAGCGTTCTATAAACTGCAAAGGATGAGAATGTGAGGCATTATTATAGTCATCCTTAGTTCTGTGAAATCCGCCCATGATGCTGTCTGCTATAGCAAATTAAAGGGCCAGGGGATGGAGAGGTTAAAATGAGCAGCTTTCTGGGGAAAGGAGACAGAGCCTCAAGGGTTAAGCTCTCCGGAACACTGATTTATGCAAAGGGCTGGATCCCAACTGCTTTGAGACCAGCACTAAGATCTGAATTACAAATTTACAGAATTTGCTGCTCAGTAAGTAATTTCTTTTCTCCCTAATGGAGCCCATAATTTCCAGTGGGCCAGGGACACTTGTTCACTGATGGAGTGAGGAAGATCTAGACCGCAGAGGAGCCTGATTTCTACTTACCCTGTGAACTGCCTTTTAAGAAGGCTTCAAAAGGGACCTTGGGAGGCTGGTTAAAACAACCCTGACCTATCTTACCATTCCACAAAAGACATGCCTTGTGTCTGCAGTTTGGGTGAGTTGATCATTGAAATCATTTTCCTTTCCAAAATGTTCTTTCATGCAGGAAGGCTAGTTGATTTTCTTGTTTAGGGTTTAAGTTCCACGTAGGAGTGTTTGACATGAGAAATGACATTTGTCAGGCCTGGGTTGTGGAAATGAGCTCCCTTCTGGGGGTGGGGGTGGGGGTGGGGGGGGGAGTAGGCACTGTGTGAAGGAGCCAGCAGGACATAGATTCCAGGCTCTTGGAGTCTAATTTAATGGGGCCCCATTGCATCTGGACCGTTTGCAAGCAACTAGGGGCAGTCCAGCTCAAGTCTCTGCGCGCATGTGCGCATGTGTGTGTCTGTGTGTGCGTGTGCGTGTGCGTGCGCGCGCGTGTGTGTCGAAATCTCGGATAATTTGCCTAAAGAGCAGGGAGATGCAACAAAAGCTGAAGAACTTAACTTTCTTTCTCTTTTCCCTCCCTTTTGGGCATTTCTGAAGGTATGGCTCTCCTTCCCTAGATGATGAATTCGCGAGGGACCTTGGGCTGCTGAGTACAAACGTGCTTTTGAATGAATTCTTTTATGGATATCAGTCAAAAAGTCACCATCCGCTGGAACTGGAAAGCAGCGTTTTTTGTTTTGTTTTGTTTTTGCTTCTCCCCCAGGGTCGGCCGGTTCAGCTCAAAAGGTCAGTTCTTGGAAGGGCCACTTCTTCTTGAGACCGGAGAAGACACACTTCCCCGTGCACCTAAAAATAAAAAGTAAATGAATAAATGAGTTTGTAAATTTTTAACGAGGCCCCCTGGCCTCCTCCCACAGGCCATAATTCCCTCTCAGCTGCAGAGGCATGTTTCATGTTTCAGTGAACGCAGCCTTGCCATCCAAGTGGCCTTTCTGGGCTCCGTATCGGAACTTCAGTCCCTCAAATCTTTTGAGATTCAAGAGCCTTGCAGAGCTCACTTAGGGGAGTTTCTGCTCTTTTTTAAACAGGAGTTCAGTGGGAGGCATGGCAATTAGTATTGATTGTAAATGCATTAGGAATGAACTCCCAGCTAAAAACCAAAACAAAATCAAACAAGCAACAAACCCTCAAAACTCAAAGATGGGGGTTTATCGTGGTTCTGAGGCTACAACCAGCTTTCAAATCCTCCACATAAGTCATTGTCTGAGTCTGCTCTGGCTTAAGTTTTCTTGCCTTTAAAAACAACAACAGCAACAATAACAACCCCAAGCAATTTCATTGAAAGCTTGCTCTCTTTTTTTGCCAGGGCAATACGGAACAGTTACAGAAAGTGTTGGCTGTGCGGAAAGGCTCTCAGCAAAGAATGTCATTGCAATTTTTTTTTTTAATATTTTTTTCTGGGGAGGTGGGGGATGGGAGGACTTCTGCATTTAGTGACTCAGTCCTGCCTGGAGGCATTTCTCATCAGGGCCAAAAACCCCTTTGCCCAGTGAGGTGAAACTTGCAAATGAAACTGTCACCTTTCTCAATGGACAAGTATGGCCCTGAGCTCACCAAAGGTCACACAAGGCGACCCCCCTGTTGTTCTGGGACAAAGGAATAAGCAGCTGCCTGGTTTTCTTGAATCAGCCCATGCTCCATGATGGTGCTGGTGGAGAAAAGTCGCCCTGCCAGTAAGGGCTTCCCCAAAGGCCTGTTTCCTGATCTGTGCCAAGTTAAGCATTCAGTCCCAAAGTAGCATGAAGCCATTCTCAGCTAGGTGAGCCACAGACCCTGATCTCCAGGTTTGAGCAGCAGGTCTGAAGAAGCTAAGGAAAGGACCTCTGATCCTTATTTGAAACCTAGCAATCAGCCATCCAACCTGGGAGGAAGCCTCCACAGCAACGGGCCCCCCACATTATTTTCCTGAACAACTTTTCCAAAAACCTTTTTTTTTCCCTTTTGCCAAAGCCACAGTTTTATTTACTTAATGTGAAAACTTGTCACAAGGCTGTATTCAGTGTTTTCTTCGAATCATTGTATGATGGATTTTTACAAGCCAGCATGTATGTGAGGATGTTTGAATGTGTATGAATATGAACGCATGCATGCATTTATTCTTGTATGTAATATATAAGTATGGATGTGTACATACATTTCTCCATTTCTGTAGGGAAAATATGTTTATATGTATGGTTTGTGTTCCTATGTGGATATAAAGACATATGTGCATATCATGTGCGTATTATCTATAGTGGACGTGGCCCAGGCACATATCCTCTGGCTTCCCATTTCCCAGTTCAGTGGGAGCACCTTGACACTTCCACCACCTCCCAGGGTGGGCTGGGACTCATCAACAAGGGTACAAGGGCCAGCGCCCCTTGGCTTAAGGTAGAACCACCTGTAAGGTGCGATTCATGCTCCAGCGCCCCCTGGAGGATCAGGATGAAACTCAACTCCAGCTGAGACCAGTCATTGCTCAGCTCCCTCTCTGCCCTGTGGTTCACTTCCTCTCTCCACCGGAAGTCCTCCCCCCCTTTATCACACACTTATGAATCTCTGTCCCAGGCTCTGCTCTAGGCAGCCTGGGCTAAAGCAGTACTTTTATATAAGTGCACGCATATCTATGCAAATATATGTGTGCACACATTTGTGTGCATGTGCCCATATACAGGGGTTATCTAGGAGCATCTGGGAGGGAAGACAAGGTGGACGAAGAAGACTGATCTTATACTGTGGAGGATAAAGCTGTCTCAGAGATACAAGAGCCCTGCTTTAAAAGTGAAAATTAAAAGATGCTTTAGATGTAAATGTATTTTTTTATTAAATCAGAAAAAGGAAGATACAGTATACATGATATCAGTCAATCATATGCTACTTTGAATTACATTTTAATAGACTCATGGTCCTATTTACTCCTCTGTACACGTATTAAAAAAACCTCGGGTATTTGAATAATCTTCCAAAAATTTTTATTAACTGGAGTTATGGGGAGGGTTTTATCAGAAAACATCCTGAGAACATTAGGAAATTACAGACAGACTTGAGATAAGTGTCAGACAGAACAGATGAAGCAAGCCCCTCAGCCATCTGAGAAGCATTAATAATGTAAGATTGCAGAGACCAAGTCTTTGTTAGGGTTACAGGATGCTGGATTAAAATGGAGACTTCAGTGCCCCCTTGTGTTGCAAAGGAAACTTGCCACTTCATTTATTCGTTCTTTTTTTTTTTTTTAAGTTGTAATCCTTGCCCTCCTCACTGAGTTTCAAAAAGCAATTTTTTTCTCAAATCATTTCAAACCCTCTGCAGTCAATCTTTTCCTTTCTTATCAATAACTTTCAAGAACCCTATTCGAAAAGCAACTCTTAGTCATTCCCTCTTCATTCCCCACACATTCTATTCCAGGAAATTGGCAACCTCCCCCCCGCAACGGATTCCGTGCTGTCCCTCCTCGAAATGTGAACTTAAAAGGATTTTGTCTCTCCTCTTCGAGTTTAAAGGATGAGCATGTATTTCTTACAAAGCTTAATTCCTTCCAGCAGGCATTCTTCTTCTGCAACTTACTTGCCACTGCCATTTTTTATAACTTACCCAGAATGCCTTCCTCCACCCCCTCCACCCCCTCCACCCCCTGCCTGGCAACCATCAAGTCTCCCGACCTGAGTGGTTCACTGCCTAAACCATCTTGATGGTTATTTACTGGAAAAGATTGGACCAGAGACGTAAATAATACACCTCAATATACAACAGCTCAGGCTTAATTTGTAGGCAGAATTTCATTTGATGGCCATTAGAAGAAAACTATGTACATGGAGTGGGCTCAGGGAGGAAATGGAGTAGGGAGAAGGCTTCTTGCTGGCAGGACAACTTGGTGGGAACTGTAGTGATTTGTTTACTTGGATTTGCCAATTGGTCCGATGGATACAGGGTCTGTTTGCACTTGGGCATCCGACATCCGCTTTGGTCCCTGGAGAAAAATATAAAGAAGTTGTACCCTAATGAAAGTCTGAAATAGCAAAAGCAATGACTGCCATTTATCTCATACTTACTCCCTGCCAGGTCTTGTCCTAAATAAATACACCCTCTGCATGAGTGTGGATGAAAGAAAGGTTTCCAACCAGATGTTGGATGCGATGCCCAGTTCTATCACTTTCTAGCTCTGTGACAAGTTGGAGGAATTACTTAACTCTTTGGCTTCAGTTTCTTCATCTTTCCAATGGGGGAAATACAATTTATCTTGGAGGGCTGTTCCAGGTAAAGTGAGTCCCCGTGAGGCACAGACTTTGGGGATCAGAAGCATTCAGGCCACCTTTGTCCTGCCTGTTGTCTCTCTGACCGCACTTCACATTTGCCAAGCGGAACTCGCCCTCATCTGGTCCTCTCACCAGCCCGTGAGGCGAGCAGCGTTGACTAGGCCCATTTTACAGATGTGAAAACAGGCTCTAAAAAAAATCAGGACCAGCTTATGTAGCGATGGACAGGCCCCCCTGACTTGAATCTGGACCTCAGGTCATCTGCTCTCCAGGCTCCAGCCTGGACCTTGTCCACTCTTTCCAAGCACCGGGCGGAATAACAGAGCTAATTGTCCCCAGTCTTGGGTCAGCCTGTGCCCAGTGGAGAGGGCCAAAGATGACAGGTAGGGGACTCCAGGGGAATAAAGAATAGGTCCTATCTTCTTTCTAATCTCTGTTTCTCCGTAATACAGAATCCTAGCACTACATGAAGGTGTCAGGGACCCACGGCAATGGGAGAGATGACAGCGCCATTGAGTGGGTGATTCTTGGGTAACAGGGGACAGGGAACCTACTCCTCCTCCAATCAGAGCTCCATGTTGATCAGATGGATATGTTTCTATAGACACATTTATATGTGTGGACACACATACGCACATGCACATGCACACGAGAAAGTTCTGACATTTCTTTTGTCAACCGAGTCCCTCTGCTCAAAAGCTAAATGCTTGTAAACAGTGGCTCCTGATGAGTTCTAAAGGCTTCCTTCCAGTTCTTTTCAGATGCTCTATGAAATGCCAAGGGGGCTGCTCCCTGTTTGAATCCAAGTAGCATGACGAAGGAGGGGGAAACTAGGAGCCAAGCTGAGAGGACCTCCCCTGGAGGGCAAAGATCAAGCAGGCAGTGAATTTGGGAACTGAGTGGGGCAGATGGTCTTGGGCAAGGAGAGAGGGAGGCCACATGTGGACAGAGGGAGAATGAATTGCAGGAGAGGAGTTTCCTGGCAGGTTTAAGGTGACAGCAATGTGGGCCGATGTCCCAGCTTTGCTGGGGATCAGGCTCCAGTCCAAACACAAGGTCCCAGAGTATTGCTGCAGAAATGGCAGCATCTACTATGGAACTCCTGCTTTGTGTCAGGCATTGGACCCCTTAGGATATACATTCATTTGATTCCCCAGGAACCCTAGAATAGTTGCTGTTCTTACCACTTCAGCCTTGCACAGGGGGATCCTGAGGCTCAGAGGGGTTAAGTGACTAGCCCAAGGTCACACAGTTGGGAAGTGGTAGGTCTAGGACTCCAGTGAAGCTGTCCAAATTCACAGCACTGGACACTACTCTGTTTTTTCTACTGTCCTATGTGCTATCTGGTCACCTCTGGACTTCTCAGCTCTGGCCCTATTGACACTTTGGTTCCCCCACCACTATTGATCAGAGGTCACCAATACCCACAGATATTCAGGGACAGGGACAATCAGGAGATCAACTGGTTTAGGGAAAGTTTGCCTCATGCACCTGCCCCATCTCTATCACAATCTGAAGATTAACTCCAGCCCCATGGCTGTTCTGTGCTCCGTGGACATTTAGCAGCATCACTGGTCTCTACCCGTAATGTCCCCATACTCCCAGTGGTGACCATTGGAATGGTCTCTGGACATTCCTGAATGTCCCCTGCATAGAAAAATCACAGGTTCACAACTCCTGAATAAGATCCATCTTGTTAGCTTCAGGGATTTTGTGGGTAAGGAGATGCACAGAGAACTCTCCATGAGCCTCTGACCAAAAAATAAAATAAAATAAATAAAATAAAACCCCTAAAACAACCAAAAACCACCAAGAAAGTAAGGAACTCACTGGGGCCATGAGCTCAAAATCTTTACACTGCAGGTGCTGTGGCTTGGCGGGGAATGCTTCAACCAGTGGTTTGGGCAGAAAAAAAATGCACAGTGAGCTTAGAAATCTCTAGAAAAGCGTGATAAGGATTTACCCTCCTCTCCAAGGAACTGGAGCAGAGAATGGAGACAAATTTTCCAGCAAAACTACTCAAAGCATGAGTCATTTAGCTCCCCATCCCTGCCCTGCTGCTCTGATAGTTGGTCTCTGGTCTTCATCATCTCTTAAAAACTGGAGAGGGTTTTACGCCAGAGGCTTGGGAGTAGGAGAGAGGCTCTGTACCAGGGCTTCTCATTTCCAAACAGCCTCAGACCATGACTTCTAGCACTATCTCCCTCTGAGGTTCGTAACCATACTCAGACATGCAGGCTAGATGGGATACAAGGGCATTCATCCATAAAATAAACATGGGGCCTGAGATGCTGTTTTTCTTTTCTTTTCTTTTCTTTTCTTTTCTTTTCTTTTCTTTTCCTTTCCTTTCCTTTCCTTTTCTTTTCTTTTCTTTTCTTTTCTTTTCTTTTCTTTTCTTTTCTTTTCTTTTCTTTTCTTTTTGGGATTCTGCATTTCCCACAGATGCTGTTTGGAGACCAAACATGGGCCCAGGAGAACCATCATACTCCCCCACCTCCAACGTATCAAGGTCCCCAATACCTACAGATGTTCAGCGACTGGGACAATTAGAAACCATCAATTGTTTGGGGGCAATTTGTTTCATGTAATTGCCCCAACTCTATCACAACCTGAAGGTTAACTCCAGTTAACTCTAGCCCCATGGCTACTGTCAGTGTGATTTCCTTGTTCTGCCCTATGGGCTCAAGCCATTTCCCTGTGGGTCCTAGGTATGACTTCACCTGCTTCTCCTCCTAGTGACTGCTTGACCACTTTGCTTATCTTTTGATTAATGACTTTCAGACTCTCCTCATTTGTCAGGATTTGTATTATCCCAAATATAAGAAAACATTTACTAGTGCCATATTTCACTCCATCCATTCCTTCATTCATTCAACAGATCTTTCTTTGGTGTCTATCATGCTCTAGCCCCCACGCTGGGGAGGACGGCACATCTGCTCTTGACAATGTGGTTGGTCGGTGTTCTCCCAAAGCTACCAGTCTAGGGGCAGAGACAGAGAGGAACCACATAGACACACATACAAAATAGCCCGGAGGTTGATTACTTATTGAGTATCTGGCCTCCACTCACCCTGGCCTGGGCCTCTCTGGAAGGAAGGAGCTAAGTTTTGGTCACCTCTGTGTACCCATCAAGGTCACATTCAGAGCAGTTTCCTGAATTTATTTATTTATTTATTTATTTATTTATTTATTTTTAAGATTTTATTTATTTGACAGAGAGAAACACAGCTAGAGAGGGAACACAAGCAGGGGGAGTGAGAGAGGGAGAAGCAGGCTTCCTGTGGAGCAGGGAGCCCGATGTGGGGCTTGATCCCGGGTCTCCGGGATCATGACCTGAGCCGAAGGCAGTTGCCTAACCAACTGAGCCACCCAGGCGCCACCTGGTTTCCTGAATTTAAACACTTCAAGGCTCTCTTTGGCCACAGATGAACACTGATGCTCCCTACCATCACCGGTTCCTGCCACCATGCCTGTCCTCCTGTGCTGTGCTCTCTTCCCTCAGTCTGAATTTCACTTCTGAAATTGTAGGAACACACCGGGCCTTCACGCTTCCCCTTGCCTCCTCCTCCTCAGGCTAATTTGAGGCCCCACCTTAGAGGACATCTCTGCAGAGAAGCCTTCCCCTGAAACTCCTTTCAACCCCCAGCGGGGCCCCATCCTGACACTCAGGCTGCCTGACCCTGTTCTCTGGCCCCCTGCTCTTCCCTGGCTCAGTACCCCCTGCCCCCAGCCATCCCCACCTGAGCGTCCCATCGTGAGGTCTCTGTCCTCTGTCCATGCTGCTCTCCGAGCCTAGCCCAGCACCTGGCACATGGCCGGAGCTCCATCAGCATTTCTCTGACTGAGATCCGAGCCAGTCCCATCTCGAAGGCAGGAACCACATTCCTGGCCCAAGAACCTAGAAAGAAGTGACAAAGATCCACCTACCAGGCCCTTAAAGAAGCCCCCGAGGGACTGTCGCCGCTTCTCCTGTCTCTTTTGGGACTTGTCCCCATTCTGCAGAGAGTTCGCCTCTCCCGTAGCGGGTTCCACACACTGGACCGGCTCTTTGGCTTCCTGCTTGTTGCCCTTTTGCTTGTTCCCCTCAGCCGCTACCTTCTTGTCCTTGGAGGAGCTCTCTTTGCCCTTCTGACCTGTGGCCGCCGGCTCCGGCTCCGGGGATGTGACCGCCTTCTCTGGTGAGTCGGATGTCTATGGCAGGTTAAATAAAATGCATCTTTAGAATAAAATGCTGTAAGACAACACCCGATAGCAGAGGAATAAATATGTCAGAACAGAGGTGTTTAAATGTTGAATGGGGTCTGCGTTCATGAGTCCTGCGTGAAATGAAAAAAAAAGAAAGAAAAAGAAAAAGGTGCAAATACTTATGATGGTTCAAGGTTCCAGTAGGATACATCTCTTTGCTTATCTAATAATTAATTTATTTATGTTTTCCTAGCAAACATTCTTCTCTCCTTCTTCTGGGACTAGAACTTGGGTTTTCCTTGGAGAACTACACTTCTCTTTCCTTTATTTGCCATGGTTCAGACAAATTAATTCCACCCCTGGACAGAGGCACAGGACTCAGGCCTGGCCAATCAGAGCCATGCACGTGATTGGGCTGCTGTGATTGGTTCAGGTTGGCAGAACACAGATAAAAACCGAGCTATTCTCAGAAGCTTGCTAAATCAACCGAGAGAGATCTGTCCACTCTCCATTGGATTCCAGACTGTGAAAGTTAGAGCCTGGAGCTTCCAGAGCCAGAACCATTTCCAGGAAAAATCTGCTTGAAAAGGAAGACAATAGAGAGGAAAGCAGAGCTGAAAGATGAAGAGCGAGCGAGAGAGAGAGAGAGAGAGAGAGAGAGAGAGAGAGAGAGAGAGAGAAAGCACCCAGGGGCTGATGACCTCACATATGCCTCTGGATCTAGCTGTTCCTGAAACCTTTTTGTGTTTAAGCCAGCTTTAAGAGCCACATGTGACTCTTTTCCTGGGGATACCTAGTCTTTTTTTCATGGTTATGTCTACCTTTGTTTCTTGTGTGAAACTGTTCTTTTATTTATAAAACAGTGGTAAGCAAAGATGAGTGTTCTAAGTTTTGAATGTACATATTTCATGTTGAAGAGGAATTTTTGTAGTCCTACCTGGTTCTTGCAGTTGGGAAGGATAAAGCTGTAAAATCCAAAATTCTAGAAAATTCTAGGTAAATTACAGTTAACAAAATCTGTAAAAGCCTTTCCCCCATAATCTACTGGAAATGAAATTACTATAGGGGCCAGACAGATGAAATAAAAACATGACAGAGGCCAGGGGTAACATAGTCACATAGAGACCTTATTTCCCCAGTTGGGAAACAACATAAGAAATATTTCTCTAGTGTACGAAAAACACCAGTTCATGCAGTTCTGGCTTTGATGTTGGGGAGCAAATTGGAATGAGAGAGAGGGGAGAATTGCGGTGAATTGTCACATACCTAGTCCAAAGGGGCAACAGTCGCTCAGTCGCTCAGACCTAGCCAAGTCACTGTAGGATTACAAACCCCGTGCTGTCAAGTCTTCCATTTTTCACATAGAAACTTGAAAACAGCCACATCAGTAGCCCCAGGGGTCATATTTGACCTGATGAATATATATTTACAACTTCTGATTTGTAAAAGTGATAGATCGTTCTTGAGTGCAAAAGTTCTCAGAGTTGCAGTTTGATGGAGAAAGCAATACGCAGAGAACTGTCATTTCTCATCAGGATCACTATAACCCTTAGAAGTAAGCAAAAAGACAAAAGGTTCCCCAGTCCCAAGAGGCTCCTGAGGGCAGAATTCCTTGCAGGAAGGAAACATCCAACACCGAGTCACCGCAAGAAGCTCTCCTGCCACCACCCACTCTGAATATTTCCATCAGACCCAGGCTGCCAAAGTTGTAGCAAATGTGAACCAAGATACAGATGCCTAAATGCAACAGAGAGGGGATAGCGGATGCCCCATACAGTGATACAGAAACCCCCACCATGATGCAGACCATTTGAATACCCTGTTGACTGTTTTTTTGTGTATAAGATGGTAAGATCCAGTGACTGACTAAGGGCTTCCTGTTTGGAGTCAAAAGAATAGGGCATGGCTCTGGTTCCATCATGTCCTTGCTGTATGACCTGGAATAAGTCATTGGCTCTCTCAGCTTCCTCATCTGTGTGGGCACAAAAAGACATCATACCTCATGGTGGTCTGACGAAAGTAGCTAATCACAGAAAGCCTGTATCACATAGTGTCTGGCCCACGGGAAAAGCCAACCATTGAGGGACTAGTCTTCTTGTTCGGTCTGGGAAAGTCCCAGGCAAACTGGGAAGAGTTGGTCATCCTGACCCAACATTGTCCACAGTGAATCTTTCTGACAGATTCTTTCTGTGGGGCTCTGAGAGCCAGGTCCAGATGAAGGACTCGGGGAATAATTGTTAACTCGAGTATCTCTGTGTCTCTCCACACTTATCTTTTATCCCTTTCCTCTCTGTTCCTTCTGCTCCACACACATGGCCTCCTCTTCTTCCACAAACGAGCTTACTCTGAAAAAAGGTGCATCACATTCACTGTTAACTTCTGTCCATTGTGTTCCTAGGGTTTGACAGGATTGCTGCTTCTTTCTGTCAAGTCTCATCTCAGATGTCTCCTCCTTGGAGACACAGTTGCTGGTTAGATGGTCTAAAGAAGCCTGACCCCTCTCTGACAAAACACTGCTGTGTTTTCTTTATGTTTGCCTTGGGGATTTCTTGGCTCACTTGAGAGTGTTCTGCCCGCCTCCCTCTGCTGGAAGGGGAGCTCCAGAGGACAAAACGCTTCTGTCTTCCATGGCTTTATTCCCAGCACCTCATCTGACACATAGAAGTCTCCACCAAAATGGGCTGAATGAATGGCCAGCAACTCGCCTTCCAGATGTTTCTACATTATTTCCCTCAGCAAATCACTGTGAGGCAGGGAGTGAGGAATGCCCACATGTCAGTAGCTTTCACAGGACATTGATTTCTTTTTCCAGGAGGGGGGCTTTCAGTGGATCACCTCCATTTACCACAGGGTTATGCCATGCTATTAGGCTTAAATGTTCTTCTTAATGTCTTAGAAACTAAATTCTGAAAATAACAGATGGCTGGTTCCTTATATTCGGAGTAAGCAAAGAACCTAAACTGTATGATGATTGCTTTGTCATTAAATGCAGATGATTTAAAAATCTTTGCTTGGGATTTGACCCTGTCTCAGAATTTATAACAAAAATTATTCTCATCCAGATCATCTGAGTGTATCCTCCCCTAGAACCCAGTGATGCTTTGAGGACAAGGTCATGGGAACATCCCATTTGATTCAGATCTTGGAAGCATACCTGGACCAGGAGGTGCCGGAGGCTTCTTCTCCTGGAATCATTAGCCAAGACTTTTATAACCCTGAGAGGGCAAATTGGAAAGGAACGAAGACTGTCTCTTTCCACCCCCAAAATTAAGCTAAGCATTTATCATGTCTCCAAGATCACACATCCATCTCCTCAAGTCTGGATCCAGGGCTCTCTAATGGATTCTCAGAACACTCCTCAGTGAGTATAAATAGAATGAGGTTTTTAGGTCTCTCAGATTTTCATTGACTTCACTTACATTTTAGAATCACTAAATGATTGGCATCACTGTTTCACATTTGGATCCTAGACAAAATGTACAATGACATTTGAATGTCTCATAGTGAATAAAGTAAATTTATCATATTTCCAAGGTAGTCAACTTTAGGATTTTTGGTTCTGAAGTGGTCTAGAGAATGAGTTTGGGGCAGGCATAGTCATAAGTTGAAAAAGAATAGCAAAAATAATTTGAACATAGCAAAAAGCAATATATTCCCTATTGAAATATATAGTCTAATCCAATTATTATAGAAATAGAAATATAATAAATTATAGTCATTGCTGTCCATTTGTGTGTGTGATATGAACAATGCACTAAGGTGGTAATTTCCTATCAGCTGCATAATAGTAATACTAAAAAAAAAATATACCAATTTCTATGACTTCATATGTTGAAGACCTAACCCCCAGTGTGAAAATATTTGGAGTAAGAAAGTAATTAGGGTCAACAGAGGTCATAGGATGGGGCCCTCATCCAATAGGATTAGTGTCCTTATAAGAGCCACCATGTGAAGAGCAGAGAGCAGCTGTAGGAAAGACAGGAAGAGAGCTCCCCTCACCAGAAACAATGCTAAGCATCCTGATCTTGGATTTTCTAGTCCCCAGAACGGTGAGAAAATAAATTTCTGTTGTTAAACCTTTGAGTTTATGGTAGTTCTCATGGCAGTCCATGCAGCTTCCATAGAAACTAACATTTATTGAGTCCCCAGTACTAGGAATGTTCCAAGGGCTTTACATGTGTTGACTCATCTAAGAGTGACAGTGTCATGAGGCAGTAATTTTCCTAGCTCTGTCGTAGAGATGAGGAAACTGAGGCCCAGAGAGATTTGGTAAATTGTTTTTAGCCGTACAGCTAAAAAGTAGCAGAGCCAGGGTTCAGATGCAGGTGGTCTAAGTCTGCAGCTCATGCTCTTAGCCAGTTCTCTGTATAGCAAACATCAGTACAAGAATATTTGAGGACATTTTTATGAAGGTATATTTCTAAGTTGAGAAAGAGTGCAGGTTATAAAATAGGGTGTTGATCCCATTTAAAAAAAGATGTGTATAGTTATAAAAATGTCATAGCTATGTTTCTTTAGATTGAAGAAAATAATGGGAAAAACCTGATGATCCCATGTCTTTTACCCATTTTTTTCCCCCCAAGAAAGAGCTGCTACTCTATGTCAGGCACTATGTAGTGTGATGGAAAAATAAATAAATACAAGAGGTTCCTCCCTTGCTCCACAGATGCTCCACACATAGGAAGCAAGGGGTAAAGGAGACATAATTAATAGACAAATGACTTATCACAGTGTGTGATAAATTCATGAAGTAAAAGAATATGATGTAAGGATGATGGGCAGAAATAGAACATCTCTGTGAGGAAGTGACATTTAGCCCAAGATTTGAAGGATGGGAAGGGATTTGCCATGTGGAGAAGAAGGAAAACCATTTGCTAAATAAGAAATAGCCAAGAAACTCCAGTTTGTTCATAGATGTATCTGCAGAGCCCAAGATAGCACCTACTATACAGCAGGTGCTTAACCTAGAGATGGTAAATGAATTGTCTGTGGCTGAGAATTGCATTGGTAACTAAGCTAGACAGAAGTGAGAACATGCAAGCTAAACCCACCACCGAACAGATTTGACAGGTCACTTACTTGATAGCTGGAGTCTTTCCCATTTATTTCTTCTGAGTGGGTGATCCCTCCATCCCCTTTCACTGACTAAAATAACAAACAGACAATGGCCTTTCAGCTACCATGAGCACAGCAACATGGAGAATGCAAGGTGAGTTCTGAAATGGATGACATCAGTCATTCATGATTGGGATTCGGGGTCAAGACAAATGGAAAAGCATCTAGAAACATATTATTCATGAGATACACAATTTCCATGCGATTTGTAACCAGAGTCCAATTACATTCAAGTGTTGGCTTCCCTAAATAACAACAATGGAAGTCTTAAACCCTGGGATTACGTAATTCTGGGGTAAAGATATAGATGAGATAAAGAAATAATGACCAAAATGCTAATGTTGGAACCAGGAGATGGTGGGACATGTTGAATGAATGAGCAATTAAACCACTGGTAGTCTTCTATTGGTAACATTTAAGGTGATAGATGTTTTCTCATATTTTTATCCCCTCTCAGAGAGGGTGGGATTTGCTGAATATCCTAGTTTTCCTTTTTAGTGACTGCTGTGGCCCATGACATCAGTGATAGGGTTTAATGGGTTGAATTTACAGCTTTGGCTCCTAAAAGCACACTCTTAGAGAAGGGTTCTCAAACTGTACTCCCAGGGCCACAGCCTCAGCATCACTTGGGAGTTTGTTAGGAATACCATTTTTTGAGCACCATGCCAGATCTATTGCATCAGAAACTCCCAGTGGGAGGAGGGGATAAACAACAACCCCTCTAGGTGATTCTGAAGCATACTTGAGTCTGAGCGTCACTTTTTAAAGCTAACTGGCATAGACAAATGCAGACCAATCTCAACTGTATATTCAGTAATGCTCTTTGCCTGACACTTGATAAAGTACTTAAGAAATCTGGTAATGAATTATCAGTCTTGATCTTATCTTATCAACAGTCTTGCCTTGGGTTTAATTCCCACATTTTGGTCATTGCTTATCGTCTCCTCCTCCTTGCTGGAGGGAGGGAGTGTAGGAAACACGGGGTAAGCAATGTGGAGCGACTTCAGCTCCCACTGTTATGATCTTAGCTGTTCTTCCAGCAGATAGCAAGAAACTCTAACACCTACATCAAGAACAGGTAAAAACATCAAAGACACTCAAATAATTTTTTGACTGATTAATATTATATGTCTCTGTAACCTGACGTATGATACTCATATTAGTAAAGATAATGAAAACTATTATTCATGAAATCTCACTTTTAGCTAAGTGCTTACTAAAGGTAAGGTGGGGTGCTCAATGAGATAAGCCTCACTAATTCAGTTATCCATCATGCAGAACTTTAAGATGGAGGAATAATTTTATTTGCCTCATTCTACAGGCAAGAAAATGGAAGCCCAGAGAAACCAGCATGGGTCATAGAACTAGCAAGTTAGGGAGTCAGGATTTGACACAGGCAATGACTCCATATTCCATACTCTTAACCACCTCCCCTACTGTCCCTCCAAGGCAGGAGGCACCATTCAATGAACACATTTTTTATTGAGTATCTACTACGAATCTCCCTAGTTAGGAAAGATAATAAGGGCATGGATAAGATGGAGGGTGATAAGTCTCAAATAGGGAAGTTTGTGGAACATGCCCTCCTCCGAGGTCAACCACGCTGGTCTTTAAATACTACTTGGTGCTGCTAAGACTCAGTTTGCAAGGACTGTCAATGGTTTAACCCAGTCTGGCAATTTCTAGGTCTTGTTCTACCTTAGAAACAACCTTCACAGAGCTTGGCAGAGGATAGAACCTTGAAACATGCTTCTTGATTGGTTAGGAATGGAATAAATCTTTCTTCAGCCTGAATCCCTGGGGTCTGGAAGTTCCATGTGCTGTTCTTAGAGACAGCACTGTCATGGGCTTCACCAAGGTGATCCTCCCAGAGGCAAACAAGGATCTGTCTGTTCTCTACATACACTTCAGATCTATGTAGATGAAAAGTGCTTTTTTCTTCCTCTGGGTCTTCTGCATTGTTCTACACGGGCCAGTCTTGCTTGAGAACATTTAGAAAAAGGAGTTGGCTCCTTGGCTATTATTTCTCTCCCTGTAACCAGTTCAGTCAGCATCCTCATTGCATCCAAAGGTTTTGGCATTTGGAGACTTCTCTGGCCTCCAGAATTCAGCCCATCATTAAGAGCCTTTCCTACCCAAACCCATTTCCTAGTGTCCTTTAGAATATGGCATTGCATCCTCAGTAGCTGGCCTTTTGGGAATGCTGAGGGGAAAAACCAGCCAAACAAACAAAATGGTTTTTAAAGCAAAACCTTGATGGAGATCAGGAGGCACGCTGGCCCCTTGGGGCCACCTTCCTGTCTCCGAGAGAGATATTTTTAACTTCCCTTTAGTGGTTTCAATTTTATATCTGTTAGGTTCTCTGCCAGTTTAAGATTTCAATCAGCTTTCTTCCCCTCCCTGTCTTTGCTAGCCTGTGGAAGAGAATTTGGGTTGAATCAGAAGGCTTTCTTAGTGGCGGTGGATCTAGGTTAGTATCCTGCAAACAGCCCCACTGGCTGTCAGGGAGATCATTGCAAAGAAGTTCAACTTCTTTAAAAAGAGACTATCTCAAGATTTTCTAGGACTTTTCTCAGTTATTCATTTTGAGGCATAAAAAGCTGTATGTATGCAAAGATAACAGTATATTGAGTTTAGACTAAGGGTCTTCTGAAATCCCTCCCTCCCTTCCTCTCTGTTTACTTTCTATCATTCTTTCCTCATCGCTGATCCTTCTTTCAGATACCAATTCAAATAATTCATGTTGGGCTTTGTATACAAAAGGACCATAACCACAGAAGTTCATTTTCTCCAGCTGTCAAAAATCGAGTTACTATTTAAAGAACCCAGATTTCTTTCAGGGACTATCTAATACTTTAAAGAACAGTGTGAAGACTACTAAGTAATTTCAGAGATTTTTCTAGTTCAGTACTGGACAACTTTCTTCCAGGGGTTTATTTTTATTCATGAGAGCCAAAGGTGAAGCATCTCAGGGCATCCAGCCTGCAGTGTTGAGATGGGATTTGGTTGAGACACCCAAGTTTTACATATTAATAAAGTCATTTTTATTTCTTTCATTGTGTCATGCATTCCGACAGCTTGATACTCTGAGGAGCATTTGAATGCTCTCCCACATGTAACATTTAGATATTCAAAGTTCTAGTGGAAAGGTTTGGTGGGCAGTTCACATTTCTTTGAAAGGAGCGCAAGTATATTTTTGTTGGAGATCTAATCCAACCAAACTTGTGATTCAGAAGAACCATTGGGAAGATACTTTAATTTATTGTGCAGGATTGTTTGCTAGGTCAGCCTCATTGCTACACAAATCCAAGGAACTGAACCTGCTAGAAATTTCCAGAATCAACAAAGGCTATGGGTCCAACCTTCCTATTTTATCAAGATGCTCGACTGAAACAGAACTGGACCATCAGAAAAAATTACAGTCAAGGTAAATCTCATTTTAGTGACAAATATATTCATAAAACATCCATCCAAGCTTTACGTAAGTCGTGTAGCAATCCTCCTCTCTCTTGCCTTGTTGTAATTTCAGGGGGTTTCAGATGAGCAAAGGAAACTCTCAGGAGAATCACAAAAATGCTGCTCTACCTCCACATGCTCTCAAGGAAAACCAGCTGCCGGGAGCACAGAAAGGCACAATCACGTCTAAGTACAGGTGTGAGTTTTAGCAGGAACACACACCTGAGTCTAAGTGCTGGTGCTGTCATTTACCAGCTCTGTGACCCTGACCGGGTCACCTTAATACCCTGAGTCTTCATGCCCTTCTCGGCATGATGGGGGTGGGAATGTGTTGCACGAGGGTTTTAGGCTAATAAATGAGCAAAGGCGTGCACTAGGTTGGTATGGTGCTGGCTGGGCCATCGGCACCTGATACATGAACAGCAGCTATTATCATTACTATAATTATTAACCGAGTTCGCCAAGTGACCACAGACTCCACTCCCCACCCAAGGGTAGAAAGGAAGACAAGCTGCTCTGGAGACAGGAATTGCCTAAAGAAATGCTACTTTCAGAAATCTTCTCCTGAAGAGCAACTCTGTATTTATAGTCAGGACTCGGGGCAGAATGGGAGATCAAGAACTTGAGCTAGAGGCCTCCTCTGTTTTTGTTTTGTTCATTTACGATCACCATTACAAACCATCTTCTTTTTTCCTCTAGATGGTAAATTTCAACTGGTTTTATTAGATTTGTAGATTGAAGGTAGGCAACGAAGACTGTGATTTCCTGGCTCTATCCTCATTTGGCTCTTATATTTGCCCAATACTAAAGCTCACAGTCCTTCTCTGTGCCTGAGAACATTCTTCCAACAAAAAGCTTCTTACAAAATGAATGGTCTAAGGAAAGAGACAGGAGGAGGAGTAAATGAAACAGTAGGTGACCATGGTTCGGAGGAGGAAAGCACTTTTCAAGTACTGAGTGTTATTAATATTGACAAATTATAAATCTTTATCTCTCTATTCCTATATACCACTGTATAGTTTCATCTGCCTACCTAGTTTGCAGGCACATGAATAGAATTCTCCACCCACTCACTTTATAAAAATATACGAGCACTTCAAGTATCTAATTTCTTGACATACACTTGAATTAATACATATAAGAATCTTTTTCTATTTAGGGCAGGACAGATGTCTTAGCTACTCCTTGCAATTATCTTGAAAATCTGTAGGAGCCCGTAGCATTTTTGTGAAGTGGTAGGTCTGTCTGTGTCGGATGCAGAGTGAGGACTGAGGGAACTCTATTTATTTTTTCCTGAAATATACTTACTTTTCCTGAAATGAGATCATTTGAAAAATGGTAGTCTTTCCATTTCTATTTTTACGAGAGGCTAATTTCTGGAAAGAAAAAGATCTCTTTGGAAATAAATTGGGCAATGCATTATTATTTTTTAAAAAATATGCAACCATGAGTCACGTTACCATGGGACAGCAAGATATATTTTCTGAGAGATATTGAAGGGAGGCAAGGTGAAGAAGTAGAAAATCAGTGCTGATGAATGGAGACATTGATTACCAAACAAGGGTGATGCATTTATAGTTGAGTTTCCTCTTCTATTAAATACTTATTTTAAAAAGAACTATATTTTGCTACAATATCTAAAATCATTTTGAAACCATCACTTATTTGGCTCAAAGAATAAAAAATGAAAAGCTCAGTGATGAGTCAAATGTTGTCTCTATTTTCAAGCCTTGAGAGGAAGATCTGGTTTGGTTTGGTTTTCTCCCGCAAAAATCCAGACTTTCAATTAGTTTGAAGTCATGAAATGTTAGCTCAAAGTGTTTCCTGAAAACAGTTGCTGAAGCCAACTCCCAGGAGTGCACACTGTGGGAAATATTAGCACACGTGCATAAAGGTAGGTGTGCAAGGATGTTCATCAAGTTTGTGAGTGAAGGACCTGAGATCATGTGTGTGAGATGCATGGTATGTACTCACTGTATATGGCCTAGAATTAAAAATAAAGATTTTTCCTCATTGGGTTTTATTCTTCATGAAGACAGGGGCCACGTCTACTCACTGTGATATCCCAGTGTATGGAAAACAATGGGTACTCAATAAGTGTTTGTTGAAAAAATGACCAAATGAAGTGCAACAACTTGGAAACAAATCCAATGTCCATCAATCCTAGTATGATAAAAACAGATGATGTGATTCAGTGAAGTTGTTATAAAGAATGAGATGGCACTGTTATCAGGGATGCAACACCAGTACCCACAGGGATAGGGCCAGTGGCATAAGCGAGTGAGCTGAGTGTGACGACAAAGAGTGGTGGGATTGTGGTGAACTGGAAATCTCATGTTTTCTATGTATTTGAATTATTCACAATGGTAATATATTGTTATAATGAAAAAACGGACTGCAAGACAAAAATCACTAAGGTATCTGGAATTTTTAGGGAAAATCCCTGAAATCATGGAAGCTCAGAAGTTTTAACGTTAATAGAGAGGAATAATGTTCAAGCTCCCCAGTGCTACCCTTTCTATGGAGGGCACGTAATAAGAACAATGGACATTATAAGACCCGATGCTATGAATGCACTGAGGATTGCTCCAGAAAAATGTGTCCTCTTCCACCCCTATCCCTATCCTATGGAGAATCAATTATATAGGCCTCTTTTGTTCCTAGCTTGTTCCCCTAACTGTTCAGAGGTACCCGTTTCTATTGCCAGAAAATATCCCCCAGAAACCTCTAAAGGATAGCTCTGGGGGGTGAATTCAAGGGTTTGAACTGAATGGATGTAGTAGGTGGTTTCGACATATTTCATGCTCTTGCATTTTCTTGTCTTTAAGTGAAGAAGTCTCAGGTTGATTATTTGGAAGAGAAAGTCATACTATTTGCTAGGCTGGTGGGTGGAGGGTGGGTAATCTCTCAACTCCTCCCAGTAATGGGAAAGTTAGATCACTCTCAATGTTATGATGAGCTATCTGGGGATGCCATTTGTAATGTAGATGGGTTGCCAGAATAAGGCCAAATGTTCTTTTCTTTCCCGACATTGTGTAAAAATTGGTTGAAAAATCTCAGATCATGATCCCCATTTTGGGGACCAAATTGCAGAGTTAATGACCAGGAACATAGATGGGGTCCCACCCATGCAGGCTGCTCAGTACTAACTCTACACTTCCTACTCCCTGATGATAAAAGAAAATGATTCCTGTTGACAGTTTCTAACAGAGTCATTTCTAATATGCCTCAGCTCCTACTGGCAAGGGTTTGATGTTATATTATGTTGTGTCATGGACTAGAAAGAATTCCTTAACAGGCAGAGCCTGTGAAACAAGAGGGCTGCTTTCTCAAAGGATTAAATTCCCAAATACTCCTGAAAATAATGGTACACTATAATGAAATTCTTGTTTTTCATTAAAAGAGAATTAAACCAATGACCTTTTATGCGGGCTTTTGCTTTTTGTCTTCCAACCAAGTTGGGTTTTGTTGCATTATATTATTTAAGTTCTTGGAAGCTTTGTTGTTTAATGTACATGATGCTTCAGAGACACCAAAAAACATCTGTCCACATTCTTTCCATTTTATGCAAGCTAAAGGCATGACAAATTCACCAGCTAAGTTATTCGCATTCACTATTAGAAAATTATGTTGTCACTTTATAATTGGAACTATTTATAAATCGGCTTCGTCCAAGTTTGTGTCACTCACACATCATTTTCAGAATTTTTCCAACATCAATATATGTAACTTGGTCTATTTCTTACCTAGTCCTCTAAACAATGCCTTATGTTCTTTATGTAAAAAAATGTATTCTCAAAGGAAACTGCATATCATTATCATAATGAGAAAAACAATATCATTTGCCATACACAGAAGGAAACTTTAAAAATAAATTGAAAGTGAACAATAACATTAACTTCTGCATAGAACGCGCTGAGTGCCAAAGCTCAGGACCCAAGGCCAGCTTCTTCTTTGTTAAAAAGGGAGTTAGCAGGAGCTAAGGAAAGATTAAGGAACATTAGCAAGAAACTGAGACTTGCTCTATGACTGCATCAAAAGGAGGAAAGGGAATTGTCTCCAGGCACAGGACAGATGACCTGTGTAGACCCTCTAGACCACCTATGATTATGTTTCACCCCACCTGAGATAGGTCCTTTGCTCTCAGAAGCTGATCTGGCTATTTCAGCTTTCCCGTGCTGGAAGCAGGTGGCTTACCATTTGTCTGAGAAACGCCAACAGGGAGGTTCTTGGTGGTTTGTGTTCTTCTCCTTTGAGTCTTACTTCTGTGGGTTCGGGTGTGGCATCTCCTCCTTCGTTGAGATCCACGGTTTGTAAGGCTGATTCTACTTCCTCGGACTTTACAACCTCTACTGGTGATTCACACACCACCTGGATTATTTTGCCAGGTAATAAGACAAGGAAAAAAAAAATTCCCCCAAACAGGCTTTATAAAGTTGGGGGGGTCCTGGTTGCCCCCCTTGTCCTTATGTTACAGGTTTGACCCAATGATCATTTCTACACAGGCACATCTTCGAGAAGGAATGCTCATGTCATACAGGGTGCTAATTTCTGAAAAAAATGCCAAATTCGCTGACTCGGAAGTGGTAAAAATCCTGCTCCATAGGGTACAAGGCTGAGATAGGAAGCCCTTCCTGGGGGGTGCCATCCACAGCAGGCTCACTACCCTTTCCCTTCCAGGAGCCCACCTCCTTGGTCTACCATCAAGACGACTTACCCCAGGCCTGTATAAAAATCAGGAGTCATCATTTCCTTAAAGGTCCAGTCTTAGAGTCGGGGACCATGACACCTTCCACTGCATGCCCTAAGATCCCCCACAACTGGGAAGACAGGTCCTCTTTGTGGAAAAGATAACGTGAAGTCCACACTGGATTTCACAGACTGGCCCTCCTCCTTAACTTACCTCCCACTCCACCCCGGGGCTGGTTATCTACCTTTGTTTCTTAACCGAAGTTCCTGCTTTCAGAAGAAAACGGAACTTGGCAAGGAAGCCGTGGTGAAGTTCCTGACGGCCTCCAGCAACGTACCCTTAGTGGCCCCTGAAGTGAGCTTAGTGCCCCCTGAAGGTCCATCAAGGAAGAAAGGATGGCCAGCAATGGGGGGTTTGCATGGAAGGGTCTGATTCACATCACATGATTTCAAATTCTGTTCTTTTGCCTTGCCTCCCTCCATTTGTGCTTTGTCCAGTCAAACTGTCCCAGTTTCTGCTTTGCATTGATCCCTGCAACAGATTTCTTTGGTCTGGAGAGGGCTCCATAATATCTATGTTTTCTCAGGCAGGGGCTGGTAAACGACCACCAAATCCATCCTACAATCTGTTTTAGCACAACTCCGAGCAAAGAATAGATTTTACATTTTTTTTAAAGGGTTATAAAATGTTTTTAAAAGATGAAAGGCAAGCAATGGAGACTATATGTGGCCTGTTAAGTCTGAAACATTTACTACCTGGCCCTTTGGACAATAGGTTTGTCCCCCTCTGACTCAGAGGAAGGCACTCTAGAGCCAAGGGCATCTTTGCATTTGTCTTTGCTGGTGCCAGACCCCCCCCCCCAAGCTTCCTCTGACCCTCATTCTTGCTGTCAGGGAGTGGGGGAAGGGAAGGCCTGTGGAGAAATCATTTTCCTTTTCTTCATGCAGAATATGCCATTGGTTTGCCCATGACCCCAGTGATCCAAATTGAGAGGGACCCTTGATTTCTGTATTGTCAAGCAAAGCAGGAAGGTGCTCATTAACTAACCAGCATGAGGGAACACCCCGAAATCTGGCAACTCAATCACAGCCGTCTCTCCCCACCTTCCATTTTATAACATATTGACAGGACTTCTAGTGTCTTTCCTTTGTAGATAAAGATCTAGGTTGGGGAGTAATCCACTCAAAAGTCCAAAGGCAGCAAGGCAGGCAGATAAGATTAACATGGATTGACAGTGAGACACAAAGGAGTAGTAGGGGCTATGGTAGATGAGTCAGGTTGACCCATCTAAAGAAGGAAAACCCTGGATCACAAGTGTTTGTGAGAGGGCTTCTCCTGCTGTGGGCTTCCAGGTTCTAACCCAGGCCCATCTTGTCAAACCAGGCTGAGACTGAAGCCAGGTGAGATACTGGGATTTGGCAGTCATATGTGGTCATGGATTTCCACACCTGGGCCTGATTCAGTTCAATGGCATTTCTGGAAAAAAGCTTCAGCCACCAGAGTCTGGGGGTAAGCTTGAAATGCAGGCAATCTGATGCAGAGTTCATGAGAGCGGGCTGTGGCACTAGCCCGCCTGGCTCTGTCTCCACTCCACCCCTTATGGAGGCTCTAGGCCAAGTTCTCTATTCGAATATCTCTGTACTTGGGTTTTCTCAATTCTCGACCTGGACAGTATACACATCAGAAGGTTGTTTACAAAATTAAATCAGGCAGTGCACATAAAGTTCTTAGAACAGTGCCTGACCCATAACAAGCACTCAGTTAATCCTAGGGGTTGTTTTTTTGCTATTATGAGAGCTATTTTTTCCATACACCTGAATTATGAGGAATCACCCAACATGCACATGCCCACTTTTTAGAGATGATATTAATAACTACCTCTTACTATGGCTGACATCATGCAAAGTATTTTCCATATATTACTCAGTGAATAGTTATTGAATTATTAAAGAGTTCAGAGTAATTAGCATTATCCCTATCCTACAAATGAAGAATCTAAACAATTGAATGACTTGGCCAAAGTCATAGCACAGGTAAATAGCCATTTCAGGGAAGATGGAGTTGTGTACCACTAACTGAACACCTAATAGTGACTTTACTAGTAATGATATAGAAAAACAAGTTTGTAAGTAGGGAGTTCTAGGAGTGGTTCAATGGCTCCACAAAGTCCTTAAGAATACAGGCTCCTATGCTTTGGCTCTGCCATCCTTGGCATGCTGGGTTTTCATCCTTTTATTCATTACCTCATGGATGTAAACCAGCTGCCACAGTTCCAGGCATCACATCCTCAACCTAATGTCTTAAAAAAGTGAGGAAGCCCATAGCAAAAGGTTTGCTTCAAATTAACTTCTGTATTTTGATTTCCTGCCTCAGCATACATTTTACTGGCCAGAAGTGGTCACATCTTTACTCCCAGACAAATTATTGTTAAAATAAAGTGGGATAATTGTTTTAGACTAATCATGTTCAGATACTTTGGGAGGGCGTGGTAGTTGCCAACCTTACCTAAGATCAAGGGGAGAAGGGTGGAGAAATGGAAAATAGACCTTAGGTAGGTAAATGACCAGAGTCTGACTCATTGAATCTGGGTTCAGAATTATTCTGTCTTTGAAGCAGCAAGTTCCTTTTTTTATATGCAAGAACCTGGAGGGAAAATTACATAATAAAATGATCAGATTGTGTGGCAGTAATTTCATCAATCAATTTCTTGAATGTCAATGGTTTTCTTGCTGATTTTTTAAAAATTTGACTGGTGTCAACTCATAAATCCTAGGCCAGAGTCCACTCTTTAAAACACAACTATTTCAGTAGGAGAAAGAAAGAAGTCTGGTGTTGGGAGAACTTCTAGAGACCCCCATTAACTTTGAAGTCAGGCCAAGAAATTGGCTTTCAGCAGCCAAAGAAAATCTACTGATTTCCGGTGTGGAAACCCAGAAGGATTTGAGCTGAGTTAGGAGCTGATTTGCATATACAGACATAGAATTTGATTTTTATTTGGATAATTTTCTGATATCTTTCCAGGCTAGGGTTTTGTAAAAAGTCACTTCCTATTTAGAATATAGACCTACATCTGCACATTTTAATTTTGAGTATGACAGATATAATGAAAATCAGATTTGTGCTATCCTTTAGAATCAAATCTCCCTGGCTTGGTTTCAGGAGGGGATATTACACTTTGAGTGAAGATGGCTAGTACATTTAACACAGACATACCTTAGAGCAAAAGTTTTCACTTTTTTGTCTCAAATATTATACCATATTTACTCTTGGAATTTGGATTATACAGTTTCCACAAGAACCATTGAGTTTGGGAAACTGATCTATAGCAAAATAGATTTCATCCACCTACACTTCCCCCATACACACAATATTGGTATTAACAGTTTTCCCTTTAGAATCTTTTAAAGCTGCTGTCTGATTTGATTTAGAAAGTGATAATTTGATTACAAAGACTTGGGAAATATTTTATTTTTCAATCTAGTCACTGTTCTCCCTCATTCTCTTCATGGAGCCCCAGTTTTATCTTTGGGGGAACAACCCTCCCTAATCTTAAACCCGCATGACAGGACGCAGTTGCTTGGGCAGATCTAAGCCAATCCATAAGGCCAAGCTACTTGCCCACATGAGTTCAGGGATGGGAGTATGTGGCAGAATGTATCACTTTCCCAGTCATTCACTCCGGCTTCCTGTAAGGGGTCGTACTTCTGGGTCCACCACTGGAATATGTGCTTTGGTGAATGGAACATGAACAGACACCCCGTAAAGCAAGACCGAGTAGGAGTTCTCTGAGCCATCTCATGGTTCACCCCTGGCCCTGTCCTCTCTCTTGTCATGACAATTGCATGTCCTTGTTGAAAGGGGTGTTTTTCTCAGTCTAGATCTCAGTAGGAAGAAGCTACGGATATCAGCCAGAGCCAACCTATGGCTGCCAGGCAGGATGAGTGAAGAAAAGAAGGATCTTTGCTGTCGAAAGCCAATACACTGTGGGGCTTGGATGTTACTGCAACATAGCCTGGCAAGAGCTGACTCGTAGAGCCTGTGAACCCAGTAAGTCTGTGAAAGAGAGCTGACTCCAGCACTGGCATGGCTTCCACTGGCCCAATCTCTCCTTTACTCTGGACTGTGTGATGGGATGTAAAAAGAAATGTAGCCAGGCCAGGAAGGCTGAGCCACAAGGAAGTCCAACCTCAAGAATCATTTAAAACCAATACTGCTTCCTAGTGAGGAGTGCCAATAAATTTCTTTTTTATTTTTATTTTTATTTTATTTATTTATTTATTTTAAAGATTTTATTTACTTGACAGAGAGAAATACAGCCAGAGAGGGAACACAGCAGGGGGAGTGAGAGAAGGAGAAGCAGGCTTCCCGCCGAGCAGGGAGCCCGATGTGGGGCTCGATCCTGGGTCTCCGGGATCATGACCTGAGCTGAAGGCAGTCGCTTAACCAACTGAGCCACCCAGGCGCCCCTAAATTTCTTTTTTAAAACAAATCTAGGTTGGGTTGTATTTCCTTTCACTGGCGACTGTGAGGTTACTTATTAAGAGAGGCAAACAACAGAAATACCTGTTTCCTTCAACATACAGGTCATAGGGAAGGAAAGAGTTCCCTCTTTGAATTAGAACATTAACTTCATTAAACAGTGACCAAAATGTCAGCGGAACGATTCAGTAGTTTCCGTAGTAGATTTTATTTCTGATAGGACCAAAAGCACATTCTAGGAAAAGCACTAAACTTCTGTGGGTCTCCAAAGCCTTCTTTTTCTCTTCATGGAAAACTTTGAGAAATGTGGAAATCAGTCTGTCTTTTGCTTCTCATTGCATGAGAGATGGGTTATAGAAACTGATGGCAGAGAAATTAAAAAATAAATAAACCCAACCATATTTTAGCTGGAAGGTGCTAGTTAAAGGACTCTTATAGTATGATTACTCATACCTAATGGTCCTGCTTGGAGCTTTAGAGTACTATATGTTGTTTTGATTAATGCCATCTCTCTCATTTGCAAGGAGGAATTAAACAAACTATTCGACACATGCCTTCACTCCATGTGGGCACTGAGTCAGTGGACATATGTGTAATATTATAGGGCAATATAGTCACTGATCACTGGGAAGCACTAACTCATCATGTTACAACTCCTATGCCCTAACAGTGACTGCAGGGGCCGCAAACTCTTCCTGTCAGGGGCCCTGTCCCCACTACTCTACTCTGCCACTGAGGCAGAAAAGCAGCCATAGATGATATGCAAATGAATGAGTGTGGCCATGTTCTAATAAAACTTTATTCTTAAACAGTGAAATGTGACATTTGTGTAATTTTTCTAAAAGAGATATTCTTATTGCATGTATGTATGTATGTATGTGTGTATTTATCTATTTAGAGTGTGTAAGTATGGAAGGGGTGGGGAGGGGTAGAGAGAGAATCCTAAGCAGACTCTACTTACTGCATGAAGCCCCAAGCGGGGCTCTATCTCACTACCCTGAGATCATGACCTGAGCCGACATCAAGAGTCAGGACACATAGCAGACTGAGCCATCAGGTGTCCCGAATTTGTGTAGTTTTCACGTGCCCTGCGATATCATTCTTCCTTTTCATCATTCAAAATCTAAAAACCATTTTAGCTCGTGGGCCACAGGGACACAGGCAATGGGCTGGAATTGGCTCGAGCTGCAGCTTGCTCTCCCCTGAATGAAGTCTTCCTGTGTTTCAGGTCCTGAAGTGTTAATGTCACATTCCTTGTTCACTTAATTCTCACGAGAACCCTAAGGGGTAGGTAATATGATCATGACCATTTAAGAGATGAGTAAACTGAGGTCCCAGAAATGGCACAGCCTGGGAATGATGCGCCCAGAATCACTACCTTCAGCCTCATTCCCTCCAACAAACAGGCTCTTAGACAATGAAATATTGGAGCTTCCAAACAGAAATGTTACTTGTAGGGCTAAGTAATTGAAAGCCATTTTGATAGCAATTCTTTATTTTCCTGAGAAAATACTTTGCTTTCCTTGATATTTTTATCAGCTTTTTTGTTTTCTTTGGGCATCAGTAATTTCACATTTATATTTCTGTTTTGAATGTCACATTAGAAAAAGAGAGACTTTCTGTTTGTCTGTCAAAGGTCAACTCTGCCTGTCAGCATGCGAGGGGTAACCACACACAAACATCCAAAACCAAGTTCTCTTGAAAAAAACTCAGAACCTTCAAGCTAACTGATGCCTCAGACTTTACCTACAGATTTTAAATTTAAAGTTCATGGGAAAAAGACTCACAGAATTCCTCCTTACTGGTTGCGGAAATAGGGACTTCGACTCTGTAGAAAAGAGCTGGTAAATTCATGAGAACTTTTGGGAATTATGGAGATTTGAGCTTTGCTGAGCTACTAAGTTTGAGTCAAAAGAGAGGGGGAGGGGAGAAAGAAGGAAGGCAGGCAGGCAAGCAGGTAAGTGGAAGGGAGGGTAGGAGGGACAGGGAGCGGGGAGGGAAAGAAAACACTTAAAACAACAAAAAAGCAGATCTGAAAGATATTTCTCCTAACAAGAATTATAACATAGCCATTCTAATTTTCATTCCACACCACAGGCAACATTTCTGGAATGTACTTGGACTCTCAACATCAGTTCAATGCCAGCAATTAAATAAAAATGAAAACACAAGCCCTATCCAAGGCTAGCAAACAAGAGACACCGAGAAAGAGCCAAACATATTTTGCTTTGGCAAAATGATCACGATCAGTTTCTCTCTTAAGGAGCTGTGAACTCACATATCCCCACTCACAAAATTTTCTAAAGACTGCACTTCTTTCAGAACAGAAAGCACTGACTCATCAGGACAATTTATTAATCTCCCCAGAAGATATTTTGGAAAACTACATTTTTGGGGTGCCTCTATGGAGCCATCCCCTTCAGATGTGAACACACTGTCTTGAAAGTTTGGACAGTGAGGTTCAATCTACATCTCTCAGGTGTAGATCTGAGAAGTCAGCTCTCCTGCCCAAGATCAAGAGTCTCAACGTGGAGTTCAGCAAGACACTCTCACACTTGATGCCACTACCTGTCCTGGGTACCACCCACAGTTAGTAGAGAGTCTGGGTTGCCATGGAAACAGAGGTGAAGGAGCAATCAAGATGGAGGAGCCCAGCATGCAGCATCATTGCCCCTTAAGTATGTGTGAGCATTTTCTTATGTTGGGTAGACTCTTTCATCCTCTAAATGATAACAGATTGTAAAGACACTTGCTCTGATTTTTGTGTTTAGTTTGCATAGATTCAATAGGTGATATAAATATTTACCCCGCTTATTTCCCATTGGTCCCTAATCATGTGAAAGGGTGAAAGAGTCTTACAGCAGATGGGAGACATTGGAGCATGCAAGAATACAAGACCCCAGAGCTGAAATTCCCAATGAATGGTCCAGCATGCAGAAGATGAGCATGAAATGATTCTGCCATTTAATGCATGACTTACATTCTCCTCTGCACCTGCGGGGACTGAATCCTCTTTAACTGACTAAAGGGAAAATAAAAACAAAAGTAAGAGTCAGCATGTTACCCAAGAAATGGAGAGTTAGTTGGGCTCATGGCTCTCCGGTGCCATTCTTGGACATTGAATTGCTTACGAATACTTGGTTCCAAAATGAACTTGAAGAAGGCTTACATGAAAGGAAAGGGTACAGCGAGGTAATGGTTCTATATTTTTAACATGCAACAAAGGGAAAATAAACACCCAGATGCAGCCAGGACACAAATGGAATGACAAGAAGGGATTGCTACAGAAAACACAAACCACAGTCTGGGCTGTGGGTCAGCTACACATTTGCCCTAACATTCTCTGGTTGTTGATGAAAAGAGAGAAAAGGATCAATCATGCAGGCCACAGTCACTGGTAGGTAAAAACAAATGAGCTGCTCAGCAAAGTTCTGGCATCAAGTCCAGAGAAGTCCATCCCATGCTACTCATAGAGCAAACAGGCACTAAGGTCATGAGAGGCATCTTCAGCCTTATCCTGACCACAGCACAGTGGCTGGCATCAGAAACTGCTTCCTACATCAGCCATCCATATCGATCAATGTCATCATGGCCAAGTTCAATCTGGTTAAAACACTATTCCTCCCTCCAGTGATCCTGGCATTCACAGTCCTGCCTCAAGTTAGGAGAGCAGTTGGCCCAATGCTATCAAAAGTCAGTGTCACCACCATTACATCAGTCTCCTAAACTTCAACTTTGGAGCTCATCTTTGCAGTTGTCCTTGAATTTGGTGGTGGGTGGGGGTGGTGTTTATAGATCGCTTTGAGACTCAACTCACTTGGCAGATCTGGACTCCTTCCCCAGAAAAATAAAAACAAACAAAATATTTTGCAAATAATTTTAGGGTGTTCATAGACCATCTCTTCTCTTGGATTCCAGTCTAGGAGCTCTTTTTTATATTCATTCTGTTCCAAGTCCTGTGTTTGTTTTTACCTTTAAAATACACAGTAGGAGAGGAGAAAGGCATCAACACTCACAAATACATCTTCTGCATTGTGCAAACGGGTTGTGTACCTGTAGAGACACTGTATATGCAGGTGCTTTGTAAACCTCCTCTCCCTGAAAGTGATCCTCATTTACACAGGGAGAAATGGAGCTACAGAGAGGTAAAGTCCTTTGTCCATGGTGATGCAGCTCGGAAGTGGTGAAGATGGTGCTAAAAGTCAAGTTTTCTCCCTGCCATGATGATTTCAAGGCTCAGAAACCCACCTTTCATTAACTGTGTGAGCTTCTCTCTCTGACAAGATTTGCTTTCTGTCTAGATGAGATTTTCAGCTTGGACCAGTCATGAACAGTATTTCTGTTGAACCTGTTCTTTGAGCGAAGTCTGGGTCTCACATATCATGTGTTCCTGCACCCAGCGTGATTTCCATGCTCAACCCCCAGTGACAAATGAAAGCCTTGGGCAGCTTCTTCCTTTTCTTCTTATGTTTCCCACCTAGCAGAAAGCCTACGAGTAGAGGAACGAGAGGAACCAGGTTGCAGTCCCACAGGTCCCGTGTGATAGATAAGCTCTCAGATGGAAGGCAGAGGATTCAATATTTCCACATCCGATATAGGTTCAGGAGGGAAATCTCAGAAACCAGAATGAAACTTGCACAGCTCACTTCAAAGTAGCCCAGAGAGGATTTTCAAGTGCAAGTCCCGCTTCAGCAGACCAAAAGGTGTTTATTGGGTTCTCAAGCTCTCCAGCCAGAAGAACCTAATCAGGTGTGGGGCTAATCAGGAAACACACAGAGAGTGGGATTCTCATTCAAATCTCAAAACCAGAAACTTCTGATATTCAGTGCACTGGACACCTCGCTGTTCTCTGGTTAGCCTCACTCACAACAACAGAAAACCCAGTTTGAAACTGAAGGATCCTGTTTGGGCATTTCTATTGCTGAGAATAAGGACCCAGACACAGCCCTTGAAATGCATCAGTCTAAACTTGCACAGCAAGGGTTCTTGTTCTTTGAAGAGCACATTCAAAAAAGAATATTTCTTTAAAATACCGTCACATGGTAGCACTTAAGCCAACAGACATCCCGTTGCTAGCGGGTCCTCTGGAAGCATCATTTTGATCATGGAACAGCTGTTCTGTGTTCACTGATTTCACAGGGGCCCTAAGACCTTTCCTCGAGCCTAGACATTTCAGCCTGCCTTTCAAGTGCTTCCAGAATGGTCCGGTCATATGCCAGACTTTCTTAACCAGGATTCCCAGGGATTCTGGGATCAAATACAGGCATCTGTACTTGAAACAAGTAGCTCAGATGATTCAGGAGGATTTTTAAAGTTCTCTTAGTCTGTTTTGACCTACACCGACTGCTGCCTTTTTTCAAACACTCATAACATTTGTAACTTGTACCCCACAAATGAACAGTGGGTTCTAACATCCTTGTTCTGAAATGGCACCAGTCACTTTGCATTCGTTTTTCCACTCCATCCTCCCAGTAATCACAAAAGGTGGCTGCTTCCAGAGCTGAGGAAAGCAAGGCATGGAGGATTTAAGTGACCCGATCAGGAGCTGTCAGAGCTGATACTGCGAGGCGCGTCTCTTTGGCTTCAGAGCACCTGCTATTTTCCACAACATCACATGTGTTCTCCAAAGGAAAGCAGGAAAGGCACCTATTTTGAAGATATTCCAAATGTATCATTTATGACTTGTGTGCATGCCCGCACACACATACGCACTTGCCCGTGTATGCACGTGTATCTAGCCTGTTCCTTCCAATGGACTTCCGGTGTTTCGATAGTGGGATCAGTGAGTCTCAGACTCCTTTTGTACCTTGGGCGCTGTTGGCACCAGACACCACACATGGATATTTTTTTTTTATTGTTACTTAAATTTTTTTTCCCAGTGTTCCAAGATTCATTCCCCATTCCCCACACCCAGTGCTCCACGCAATAGGTGCCCCCAGTACCCACCACCAGGCTCTCCCATCCCCCCACCCTTTCCCTCCAAGTCCCTCAGTTTGTTTCTGTGTCCAAAGTCTCTGTTGTTTCATTTCTCTCCCTGGATTACCCTACTTCCCATTTACTTTCCTTCTCCTACTGTCCTCTAGGTTACCCCTTATGCACCACAAGTAAGTGAAACCATGTGATACTTGACTTTCTCTACTTGGCTTATTTCACTCAGCATAATCTCTTCCAATCCAGTCCATGTTGCTACAAAAGTTGGATATTCATCCTTTCTGATAGAGGCGTAGTATTCCATTGTATATATGTACCACATCTTCTTTATCCATTCATCTGCTGATGGGCACCTTGGCTCTTTTCACAGTTTGGCGATTGTGGCCATTGCTGCAATGAACATTGGGGTACATATGGCCCTTCTTTTCACTACATCTGTATCTTTGGGGTAAATGCCCAGTTTTGCGATTGCAGGGTCATAGGGTAGCTCTATTTTTAATTTTTTAAGGAATCTCCACACTGTTTTCCAAAGCAGCTGCATCAGCTTGCATTCCCACCAACAGTGTAAGAGAGTTCCCCTTTCTCCGCAGCCTCTCCAACACTTGTTGTTTCCTGACTTGTTAATTTTGGCCATTCTGACTGGTGTAAGGTGGTATCTCAGTGTGGTTTTGATTTTAATTTCCCTGATAGGTAGTGATGCTGAACATTTTTTCATCACACATGGATATTTAGATAAGGCCCGACAACGGATTGCACCTAAAGAAATGATAGAACTGTTCGTTGAGCACTTACTATGTCTGAGGATCTCTCTGTATACAGTTAGTGGATTGCCATAATAATACGGTGGGATAAACATGTCCTTAGTTACACAAAAGAAAACAGAGGCTTTGAGGGGTTCAGGAATTTGTCCATGGATATGCAGGGTCTTTCTCATTCTGTCTGTTACATGAGACTTACTGCACACCAGAAATTTTCGAGATCGTCTGTTCCAACCCTTTCCCTCAACAGATAAAGAAAAAGAACTCAAACAGGGTGAGTGACTTGTGAAGTCACAGAGAAAATGGTAACCCAAAGAACCCAGAACAATAAGGGGGGTATAGGTGGTCCAGGTAGCTGGATTTGAACATTTTTTGGCAAATACACCATCATTTGAAATTAATTTTCTCAAAGGTTATTGTGTCATTTTTGTTTTATAATAAGAATGACCTCAACAATCAAGACTATAAATCAAAATAGCTTATAATTTCATATCCACAGCATGTTAGGGGGAAATTTTTATTTCTGATGTTCATATTGTAGACATATACATTTCAAAGTAAGTTTGTTTAAAAGCTTCCCAGTCAAAAGAGGAGAAGAAAGAGAGCTTGGGTTAGTGGAAAGATCAAAATTTTCTAGCATTTCTCTTTCTTTTTCCAACATTTTTACAAACGTAATTTTATAACCAAAGCTTATCTGATTTAAAGAAAAAAAAACTAAGGTCTTCATTTTGGTTTCATGGAGGATGTAAGCCCCTCCTTGAGAATGTAAGCTACAAAAGGGCAGCAATCTTTTGCTATCTTTTCAATGCATTAGCACAAAGCATTTGACGCACACACAAAACAAAAAAACAAAACAAAAAATTCAGCACAAAGGAGACTGAAAACAATCTTGCACGAGTAAATCTTCCCTATTTTTCTCCCATAGAGAGCTGTTCTTTCTGATTAGGTGGGAGAAGGAAAAGCAAGACTTATGGGTGATTTGGGTTTTTGCTTCTCTTCATTATTTTTATGATTGATGAAAGAAATAAAGCCAGATAACAGTGAAAAAGAAAAAACAAAAAAACCAGACAGACTGAACTCTGAAATCTGGCCATTAAGGGGAAGAACATCAAGTGGTCCTATCTTTTTTTCTCAGTGGAAATTGCTTGAATTTCAAAGAGGAACCAATATATGCCTTATAGACCCCAAAGATAAGGGTAGATGATGTATTTGAGAATTAGTAGATTAGAGCTTCCCTAGACTGGAGGGCATAGAGAAATGGAGAGATGGCCTGGTTAGAGTGTCCACACTCCCGAGCACACAGGAGATGAGGGACACAGGTGGGAAGGACCATTCATCGACCACTTTTTGTTCCGTGTTAGGGGTTTTGCAGGAATGATTTCATCAAACCCTCATTTCTAGGATGAAGGACTATTATTATTTGTATTTTACAAATTAGGAAACCGAGGCAGCTCATTGAGACTCACCTGTCCGACGCCAAACTTTTAACTCTTCCGTAAGCATTCCTCAGACTTGAGTCATTTGCCAGCCTCTGATAGAGTTTTGGCCACACTCCATGTACCATCTGTAGCACTACAGAGTGTGCTGCTCGGATTTCCCTGCCGGAAGGACAGCCCCCCGGCCCACACCTCTCGATGTCCGCTACAGAGTTAATGCGGAGAGCTCGCTCCGGCAGCCTGCTCTCAGGCAGCGACTGAGCAAGGCAGGGTACTGGGCCTGGGTACAGAATGCTCAACACGGGACTCCCCGTGGGCAAGCTCTGCTCTGGGATTCGCCATTGGCCCAACACCAGCCCTAGTCCTTGGCTTTTCCTTCTCCTCCTTCCTTCCCTATCTCCCTTTCGGGGTGTCAGACCCTCATAGTGGTCTGAAGTCTCTCTCTACCTCCATCTGCCTCCTCCCCTTTATCCTTCACTGTGTTTTTCTCCAATAAATCTATTGCACATCAATTCTGTCGCAGTGTCTCTCCTTGGAGGATCTGAATTCACGATTATGCACTTTAAAGATCAGTAACATGCATTATGTGATTCTTTCCTTTTAATTGATTGCTTTTTAAACTAAATATAGTTTCACCTTGGGCAAAATATATATTAAATCTTGAGTTTAATGTGCTATAGCTCAGTTTTTCTAAAGCATTTTAAATATATATATGTATATAATTTTAAAAATAAAAGATGTTTGAATATGGGTTGCCTAAGGCATCTTTCTGGCCACCAATATGCACATATGATTCACTTAGGAACTTTCCCTACATTAGCTTGCTGATAAAAGGTTTTTAAAAACAAGCAATTGGTGATTGGGAAGGAAGGAGGATTAGAATAGAATGCCAATGACATCACCCAAAATTTGTATGAGGTACTGGAGTTTGCATTCCAGACAGAACCCAGGAGGAAGATTTCTGTACAATGGAAAGCCAACGGAAAAGAGTGCCAGAAATCCAGCTGGATTCTGGACCGAAGCTGAAAGCAAACACCGTAAGGGCATATGTATTGATCATCTCCTTTGCACTGTGGCCTAAGTGGCACGGGTATTTTGATGAAATTCCTAATTTGATTTTTTTTTCCCGGCCCTATGACTTATATCCCACTCTCTCACCCACGATGCCTTGCTCATCTTTTGGCCACATTTAAAAGAGGCAAGAGTTCCGAACATGTGTGGCAGCTGGGATGCACTCAGCAGTGATGATCAAGGACTAGCTCTCAGACTGACTCAGTCCCACCCACCACACTCCCTGGTGAACCACCATAATTCTAGAGGGAAGAAAATGAGGCGATGTTTTGAATGTTCATCACAGAGCAGTGTGTGCTCGCCCTGCTGGTGAATGGTAGACACCTCGGTTTTACAAAAGCAGAGTGAGCTTCAGTGGTTCATAATAACTGATTATGTCTTGCTGGGGAAAGAGAGAGGGAGCTCAGAGGTGGTTCAGCTCACTGGCGGGGGACAGTGCTAGAGGAATCCAGGAGGAAGCCAGAGTGCTAAGCCATTTTGAAAAGAAAATGAAATCACGAAATGCCACAACAGTCTGTCATATACCGGAGAAACTCCAAGAATGAAAAAATCAACTTTGTTTATTTCTTTTTTTTTTTTTTCCCATGAAACCCATGCCTCTAACACCATAGACACTTCATTTTTCCCAGGAGTAAATTCCAAGTCTTCAACTCAATGGCTAGTTGAGTCATTTAGGGGAAGAAAAATAGACTCTGTACTTGGTGAGCACATGCATTAGCCCAGATGAGATAATTTCTCCAGTTAACCCAGCCCCAACTACTCTGCAAGTCTTGAAAATAGGACTTACCTTTTTCCAGAACAGTTTGCCCAGAGGCAGAGAGGTGGGTCCCCCCTTTTCCTTGGCAGCTTCCTTTGCAGTATTGGTGGATGTAGGGTTCTTGGCCGCCCCTCTGGTTTCCTGGGATATGAAGTTCGCTCTGTCTAACTTGACATCAGAGGAAGTGGCAGGCGACTTCTCAGCACCCTATAGAGTTAAAAAAGAAATTAAAATGACCTCAGGATTTCAAAAGCAAGAGATCTCTTCTTTTATAAGCATCGGCTGGGGTTACGCATGTTAATTTTCTTTTTTTATAATTTTCTGTCCTTGCAAAGATTCTAGGTGAGTGTGGATTTGTGTTAAAATTTTGGAAAAAGTCAAGATAGTTTCCTGTTGCAAAAGGATATATTATGTAAGTCATTAGGAATCAAGATGCTGGTAAGAGGCACTTTCCTGAGAGAATGTTAGTTTATATTGAGGCCACTGGTCTTCAAACGGTTTTGCTGATGTTCCCATCAATAAAAACAGTTTGAGCATCTACCTCCAATATGTGTGTGTTTGCTTCTATTATACATGTACTCTGTTTTACTAATCCAAATGTGAAATTAAAAAAGGTTAAAATAGACATAAGGGACATCATTTCCAACTTTTAATGTTGATTTTATAATAGCAATCAAAGATACCAGGGCCAGCCACTGTTCTAAACTATGGAATATTCTAACAAGAGTTCTATGACGAAGGAACTATTACATTCATTTCACAGAGAAGGAAATTTTGGTCCCATGTGGTTAAAAATTTTTCCCACGACTACACTAATAAGGGGGAAGGGTTGACATCAATATTAGAGAATCTGATACCCAAACCCAAGCTCTTATCCCTGTTCTATACTACACCACCTCCAACAAACTGAAGTCTCCCCACTCCTTGTGCTAGTGTACTCATCCAGGGAGAAAATATCTAATGAAGTTCATACTGGAAAGGTGATAACGACAAAAAGGTTGAGAAACACATCTACACTCATCAGTTTCATTGGGAAATGGACCATCTTCTTCTCTTTGCACTGGGAAAATACCCAGAGACTCTTAAAAAACATTACAAGGAGACAACTCTATTATATGTAGAGTAATATAACTGTAATATATTTGTGTAATTGTTTGTTGAATATGCATCTTCCTGCCCAGACCATGAACTTTGAGGGTAGAGAGCCATTGCTTTGGACACCATTAATTCATAGCTCCCATCAGGCCCAGTGTCTGCTACAAAATAGGCATTAAATAAATAACTAAATAATTGTAGAGAAAGGACCAGTGAGAAATGTCTACAGAGGATCCTTCCGCATTATGTTTCTGCCCACCCTCCCCCTCCTTAGTGGACTCTGGAGACATAGACTACCCACTGTGTTTTCTCCCTGCCCATCCACCTCTTCACTTCCCAAAGAAGTGCTCCAGATGGTGTTCTGCCAGCATCAACTGAATTTTAATATTCTACGTCTGCAATATGGAAGAAATTACAAAAACTCAGTATTTTTTGGAGTCAATCTCATGGATAGGGTTGCCCAATTAAGCCAATACTCTCGATAATAAGAATATAAGATATCCTGTTAATTCAAATTTCAGATCAATGAAGAATAAGTTTGAAGCATAAGAATGTATATCCCTTGGGGGCGCTTGGGATGTATTCTATGCATATTAAAAATTATTCACTGTTTATCTGAAATTTGACATTTGATCTGGAAACACTACCCATGAAATTCTAACATGTTAGATTTGGAGATTGCAAATCAAATGACCTTACCTTCTTCCCTAATAAATGTTCATCTTGTTTCACATTTTGGCGTGGGAGAGGAGAGCAGTTAGCTAGATGTAAACATTACACCAAGAAATGGAAAACAATGAATATGAGGCAGAGCTTTGGAATCACACAAGGCAGCCACTAAAATTTTAGCAGCCCTGAAGAGAGGGTGGGCAACAGGAAAACCTCAGTGGGGAGATGAGCATTTCTGGGCATGGCAAAAAGAGGAAAAAAAAAATCCTAAAACAAGGCCTTGCCTTGTGTGCCTGTTGTCATGTTCAATGTTTGAAGAACATGTGAAAAAGTTTGATTCTGAAGCATTGCATGTGATTAAGCCAAGAGAAAAAGATCCCAGTTCAGCAAAAGAAAGCTGACACTCTATAACAAGAAGCTTACTTGGCTTATTAATTCCGGGACTCCCCACTTTTTTATACTAAGAATAAAATTTTTTTTAAGAAAATTTTCTTTTTATAGGAAGAAAAATGGAGATACAGACATGAATCTAGGAGTTGATCCAATTGATCGCCATTTGCATTTTTTTTCTTAAATTGCAAAACCAGAAGATGATGTTTTCATCCCCGATTTTGCTTGGATTTCCTCTTTCTTTCCTACGTTACAACAAAATTGAGAATGAGCCACACACCTCCTCTAATGATACAACAGCCTGTCTGTCTGGCCCATTTTAATGGCCCTATTTTCCTATCTTTTTGGATGACAGTATCATAAAGTGAAGAAAAGGGGGGTAAAAGCCAAGAAGCTCTGGAAAATTGCTGCATAAATGAGAACATTTGGGAATTATCTCCTTACTTTACATGAAAAGGCAAAACTTTAGAGTCCAGAAAGGAGCATCTCTTCTTCTTCCCAGCATTTTCCCCGAATGCTATCTTTGCCCCAAATGCAATTCTGACAGGATGTGAGACCAGTAAATGTGGGGTGACCTTAAGAATACAGAATATGGTTGGCCTCCTCTTTGTGGAGGAAAGAGATTGTAGAGGCAGGAAACTCAGCTGTACATGAAATGAACACCATCTGAAATGCAGATATGAGGGGGAAAGTCGTATACTGTAAACTTTTAAGGGCCCCGACTCACAGAAGCTCCAAATGGGAATTCAGCTGCATTTCTCTGCACGATGTCTATGACATACCTCACTAATGTCACCAAATGGTCTCCCTCACACAGTACCCCTGTCCCCACTGCAATCTCTATCCTTCCACCCGCTCTGTCTTTACAAAACAAAATAAGCCTGTATGGAAATTCAAGCGTGGCTTCAGAACAGGATTTGCTTATGCAAATATAGATTCAGCCAGGAGATCTTTCTATGGAATTTTTATTTGCATACACAATCCTGGTGCTGTAACACCCAGCTGGGGAAGGTTTTTTTTTTCATAAGTTCATTCAATTTAGTGGAGAATGGCGGATATTTTAAATAAATGTCCAAGCATGCTGGCCCAATTCAGGGATCTTAACTGCTATTTTCAGACAAACATTGCAGTCTTCTTAGCCATTCAAAGAGAGAAATCTCCACGAGGGACTTCTATGTTGTCCTCACTTCCCAAGGACATGGAGATAGAAATTTCTGTGCCTTCATTCATTGTTTTCCTGTTGCTTGGGTATTTATTTGAGTTCAGCGTGAGCTTTGTTAAGACTGAGAATGGATGAAACAGACCACAGAAAGATGATATGATTTTCTTGAGGTTACAAGTGTATTTCCCAAGGTGTAGAAAGCATACCATCGGTGGTATCACAGATAATTTTAGGTTGTGCCGAGATAAGTGTTAAAAAAACATTAAAATGGAGAAAATACTTGTTTCCCCCCAACTCTCATCTAATCTTTTTAGGAACATATGGGGGGAAAAGCTTAGTCCCCTATTGGTATGTCTTTAACATTTTTCTGTTGCTGACAAATTACATTTTAATAACATGAGAAAGGTATTGGATTAGAGTTGGACACCAAAAAGGTAGCTAGGAGGCAATTTTTTTTCTGTTAGCCATGCCATATTCATGGTTTCCTCCTGAGGAAAAAGGACTCGAGTTTTCCATGTATCATGCAATATAGGAAATGAGTCCTTTTTAATATAAAAAGATCAACCAACCAATACCACATCTGACAAAAGTGATGAAGATGGTATGCATACTCTCAACATTTGGGAAACACTGAGTTAGAAGGATAATTTCAGAACCCTGGTCCACACTAGGAAGAAACCAGTCAGATGTCCATGAGCAATTACAGAGACTTAAAAGAATCACTGAAATTTGATTCACGTCATTTTTAATTCCCTTTCATGACCCCAACTACACAAGGCTGTCTATCCCAAAGGAGAGCTGAGGGGACCCAGGACAGCCCTGTGTACCCTGTAGTGAAGACCAGAGTTCTTTTTCTGCTGCTTTTTTTTTTTTTTCTTTCTACTTCAACAAGATACAGACCTTATGCCTAAAGAATTTTCTAAATGCGAATCCTAGCCTGGGGCTATGCAGGTGCTTTTTCTTGGTGCCTTTAGCTTGGCTTTCACAGGTCTTCATTCCAGGCTGGCCATCACAGACAACTTCTGCTTTGGATGCCTTTCGGGCAACAGCAGTCACAGCTTAAAAACTTTGTTTTTAAACAAAATCCTTTTCCCCCCCTTTCCTGTCATTTTTAAGTGCACTGAAACACTTTGATGATTAAGTGGCAACATATCACCCATCCCCCAACCACAACGTTCTCATCGTGTGAATGTTTATCTCTTTTAAACTTTCAAAGACAATTTGCTACACAGTAGATTCCCAGACTATTTTCAGTACGTGTTGATTTTCCACAGGGTGACCTATTTAAATGGCCCAGATTAACCCAAGTCTGTTTGCTAAAGACAATGACAGGACATTAAGCTCCATCTATATGATATTAAATATTCAGATGAAAAAAAAAGATAATACTGCCCCTACTTGATAGTTTTAAAGATCTAAATACTCTTGTCACATGGGAAAGGAAAAGACACATGAAAGCAATTTATTTTTGCTTTCTGGAGTCAAGACAACACTGTCTGGAGTGGCTTTCTTTCCCCAACCCATCTTTTATTCAGTATTAGAAACTTCAGGGAAGCAGTATCATCTGTAAAAATTTCAACTAACTTCTAGATGGGCAGATCTCCCAGGCAAGAGAAGTGTCTACTGTGTGCCAGTCCACTGAGCCAAAGTCGGGGGAGACTGGAACTGAAGCAGCCCAGCAACCACCATTCACAATTGTCGACTCAAGTTACAAATGGTGGAGGATATTGCATGGAGCGTGGCGTGTGCTCAAAATTGCCTGGGTCAGATCGGAAGATGGGCAAACAGTGTAAATGTTTCAAAGGCAAGAATGCAAGAACTTTGGTAGAAAGGATGTTAGAAATGCAGGTTGGTGGAGAGAGGTCGGTTTGTGTCGTAGACAGCCTACATTCACAAAACCTTATTCTGAGACTCAGCTCCACTAGCAGTGACCCTGACCTCTCTGGGCGGGGTAGTGAGATTTTATCAGCTAGGTACGTGCTGTTGGGACCATATTCTGGGGGGTGGGGGGAGAAGTCTTGGTGCATGAGCAGCTAAGAGAATGACTGCATCAGGTCACTTGGGAAGCCACACAACACACCCCCACGCCCCGCTGTTTATAGCTTATTGTGCTGACTGTGCGACTTCAAACAATGTAAAACAAAATCAGAAGAGAAACATTTTGATCCAATTATTCATTGAACTTGACCCCAGTGCCTTATAGCAAACAACTAATTTTCTAGAAAAAAGCATGTAAGAAAAAGCATGTAGATGACTCAGATAAATATTTTTTTTCTAACGGAAGAAGAACATTCTAGAAGAAGCAATTGATAGACTACAAACATCATCTTGATGTTCAATACATCTGGCAATGATTAAGGAAATAGTGACCACCTACATTTGGATAGACTTCTACGGTTGACCAGGCATTGTCACACCTTCCTTCAAGGCTGGGGTGGGGAGACAGAATTTTTATTGTCCCAATTTTACAGATGTTGAGATTTGGAATCAGATACGTTCAGATCACATCACTCAGCTACCTCATAGCAGGACTGGAGCTCAAACGCAGGTCTTGAGACAAATTCTAGGATCCTTTTCCCAACCTGGCCCCTTCAAATATTGGTAACAGATGTATGGGGCGGGCTCAGCCACTTATTGGGTCCCCGAGTCTCTCAAAGCTCTCTCAGTTATCAAAAGAAGGACGCAAGACATTTATCTGTCACCAAATTAAACTTTCTTCACGATTCCCGTGAAAGTTAAACCATGTGTTCCATTAGGGATAATCAGTTCTGTCAAGTGTAAAGAAAAACATCTCTAGAAAGTAGTTGTTCCAAATAAAATTTATTCTGAAGGGAATTGGTTGGATCTCTAGGATGACAATGAGAAAATTTAGGTTCTCTAGGGCATCCTAACTCTAAACATTCCTTCCCTTGGCAAGTGTCCAATGGTGACTATTTGATTTCACCAAACAATTGTCTTTGTGGTGGAGATTTATTTTTTCCAAATTACATGAAAAGCATGGAACATATCTTTTAAAAATCAAACATAGAGCAGTTTACTTCTACTTTAAATTGTGTCTCACCTCTTCCTCCTTTCCAGTAGCTAATCTGTACTATATTCCTACATTCCCTGGGTCTCTCCACACACAATTAAAAAGACTAACATGATACATGGTTGTTAGTATTCTGTTCTTATTTTATATAAGAAATTGGTGATTATGACATTATTTATCCAGAGTTGGCAAACATTTCAAGTTTACCACCAAAATTTTCATCAAAATACCACAGACACAAATGAAACACTTTAAAAACAATCCAACAGCACTGTTAAATTTATATATATATATACACATATGTACACACACACACACACACACACAACACACACACTCCAAGAAACAAAGGAGCAGACGCAAATCCAAATCCAATCCCATACACAAATCCAAACAGGAACACACTTCAAACTACCTACCGTGTCTTCCAGATCTTTTTTTGTTTCAGTTTTGCTAGGTGAAACCTTAAAAGTTTAAGAAAACCAAATATTAAAAATCACAGCTATCTCGGTAGGGTGATTTAAATTCATAGAGACATCGTTTTTTGGGGAGTGGTGCAGTTTCACTCTGCAGGTAAAGAAGGTAATGAGAAGTCCTTTTCAGTACAAAAGAGTTCGACCAAGTTCAATAGAGAGCCATGGGCTTCCGGATAATTTCTATGTATAAAAATGATTTTAAAAAGTCATTTTATAATGAAATGCACCAGACCTTACACATTCACTAAGAGCTTGACCACATTCAAAATTGTCTTCTGGAAGGCCACAGACTTCCCATCACTTCTGCCACTAATCCAAACAAATGCAAAATACTTTGGCGTTCTTGGCATATTCTGTTGACTGGTTTTTACTTTTTGAGGCTGGTCTTGGGTTTTGGAAGGAACCCAAACACACTTGGAGCTGTCCGTTTGGTTATGCATTCATTGATTCATTGATACATTCTGCCCTCTCGCAGGTCTGGTGTGGACCAGGCCATGGCTGCCTAGAGAAGTCGGACACGGGCAGGACCTGGGTCCCTGCCTCTAGGCTGTTTAACATGGGAGATTTCAATGGAAGAAGATAGGAATCAATTTCTACGGTTTTATTTGCCATCTGAATGGTAAAACTGCTTTGATAGGTTAACAACTCAAGGAGCTTTTTTTCTATGTTTATGTTCAAAGACCATAAGACATGGGACCGCAGGAGAGTTGTGTTGCAACACAGCTCACGTCACATTGTTGGGGCACCTGCTGTTCATACCACAGTTCCCAGCTATAAGGGCTCCTTCACTGGAAGTTCCATGTGACACATTTCCCTTGCAAAGCACATCCCGTCCCCACTCTCCAATGTTCCAGGTGCACCATCATGATCCCCCATCCAATACAAGAGCAAGTATATATTATTCTTGGAATTAACACAACTTTTCAGCAATAGGATTGAGGAAAGAAGGGGTAACCACTCACCAGAGTTTTAAAGAAGCTCATGATGGAATTATTATTCTCGGTTATAGTAGTGATCTGGGGGTCCTCCTTTGCAGTCTCCAGTTCTTCTGGGTCCCTGGGGACAGAACAGCTCCCAGTGGGGATCTCTTGTCCTTCTTTCCCCTTGCTGTCCACTATGTCCTAGGTGTAAAAGAGAGTTTCACCGTCGCCACTGGTTGAATGTGGACTCTCACAATAATACTTTTTGCCTCACACCCCTTTCTCCCTGACCCCCTAATTCCAGCCATACTTCTTCTGCCCACGGTTGTGCAGAACAATCAGGAGCTTATGCAAGTCACTCTTCCTTCCCCTCCTCTGCTTTCTAACATATTCAGCATTTGTGGTCAGTTGGAGGGACATTGTTAGGAGCCAGAGGGTGACAAACATATCAGTGCACGTTGCCTCCCAAACAAAAACTCTTTTCTCCCCATTCTACAAAGAGGTTGTGTATGATGCCAGTATGTCCCAACTTTATGGTCACCTAGTCCAGTGATCGGCACATTATCCACAGAGACACCTCCATTTAACTTCCCACAATCTCCACAGAGCGAGTCATATCAACTTTTTTTTTAAAGATTTTTATTTATTTATTTGACAGAGAGAAACACAGAGAGGGAACACAAGCAGGGGGAGTGAGAGAGGGAGAAGCAGGCTTTCCGCTGAGCAGGGAGCCCGATGTGGGGCTCCATCCAGGGTCTCCGGGATCATGACCTGAGCGGAAGGCAGATGCTTAACGACTGAGCCACCCAGGCACCTCTCATGTGAACTTTTTAAAGGCACTTTTTTTTAAAAGACTTATTTACCCAATTTAAAGAGAGACAGAGAGAGAGAGCACAAGCAAGGTGAGGAGCAGAGGGAGAGGGAGAGAGAATCTCAAGCAGACTGCATACTGAGCGTGGAGCCTGATGTGGGGCTCGATTCCACCACCCCAAGATCATGACCTGAGCTGAAATCAAGAGTCAGGTGCTCAACTGACTGAGCTACCCAGATGTCCCTAAAAGTATGATGTTATAAAATAATTACTCTGTTTGGAGGATCTGAGAATTTACTGGGGCAAGGGATGTGATAATATAGGGACTGATTTTGTCCTATAACTCACACAGGAGCGTAAGAAGCTTTCCAAGCCTATACTCCTTCCTGCATCTCTATGCCCATGACCCTGGGCTAAGCCAAGTTACTTCAAACTCATCCATTGTTCACTGATGTCTTTCTTGGTCTTGCCAGCCACAGCATCTCTGTATCTCTTCTCTGAATTTCTGTCTCCCTTTCTCCTTGGCGGGTGGGTTACATACATAAGACTAGCCTAGTGCCAGAGGCCAGGCCAGAGTCCGCATTCAAAATGGAGCTTTTGTGGAAGGGCTATAAAAATACAAAAACACATTTTGATGAATATTTGAAAAGGTAATAATGACACATGTTCCCTCAGCCCCAGCACTCTTTCCAAATGGAGAGGGGCTTCTTGTGAAATGCCTCATAAAGCTCTGGAACTTCGTAAAACTAAAAGCAGCTAAAAGCCACGGCCTCAACAAACTTGTAAGGTTTCTAGCTAGTTCCAAGCAAAAAATTGTTTTGTGTTGGAAGAGATGCTCTTTTAAAAAACAGGTTCTAGGGGCGCCTGGGTGACTCAGTCGATAAAGCGTCTGTCTTCAGCTCAGGGGAGATCTCAGGCTCCCTGCTCAGCAGGGAGTCTGCCTCTCCCTCTGCTCTCTCTCTGCTTGTGCTCTCTTTCTCTGTGTCGAAAAATAAATAAAATCTTTTTTTTTAATCAGATTTTAACATGAGTTAAACTTCTTTGTCTTTCTTTTTTTTATTCAAGGTATATTTCAGATCTGTGTTGTTAAGCAAGGATGGCTGAAAATTCTGTTTCTAGCCGATGAGGGCTGGTATCCCCACAGGGGGGCACACACCCAAAGTTAATGTTCCAGTGTGCTTTAGAAAAATATTCCAGTACCAAATCTTTGGTACTATGGATATTTTTGCTCAGGTGAAGCAGAGTACAAAGAATATTTGAGATAAAATTTGAAATAAAAAATTACATAAATAATCAAACAGGTGTTTTGGAAGATGAGCCATTACAAAAGCGGTACAAGGAATAAATCTAATTGAGAAATGCTTCACTGGGTCTGACTTACGGTGTGGCCCAAGACAAAGTTATTACTCATTTCTTCATCTGGGGTCAGTAGCTATGGGGAGAGCTTGGACTAGGCCCGAACTGCAGAGAGACCACAGGGTGTCGACTGGGTGGGCTCTGGGGCCACCTCGTAGAGTCGTTGAGGGGGTGGTATATGAGACAGTCCCCTTACAGAACACAGGACAAGGCAAAGCACCTGGTAAGCATCCAGGGAATGTTAGCCATCCCCCTAGACCTTCCTGTTGCTACCAGTCTACAGCAGACAAAGGCTGGGAGAGAGGACAGTCCTCTGAGTAAAAGACACGGGGGCCCCTGTGCCCATGGACACCTAGTTGGACTGCACATTAGAACCTCTTGGGCAATGGTTAAGCCCATGCCTGGGCCCACCCCGCTCACACCGAGCCCCAGGGCTGAGAACAGCTGGAGTCAAGGGACGGTAAGGCCCAAGGATGAAGCCGTGTTTGCTCTTGGCCATGGAGCCTGTCACAGGGAGACAGGTGGAGGTGGGGGGGGGGCAGAGATAAAAGCATGAAAAATGTGGAGAAGATGAGGAGGGCAGAGGGCTGGGGAAGGTTTGGGGTGCGGTTATTCAGTTCAACTAAGGTGGAGGCAGTATGATAGTCATGGTGGCTAGGGAAATACCACTGTGGACTGGCAGGTTTCTGGGCTGGAGCAGCCTTGCTGTCCCTCCCCTCCAGGGTGGGGTGCAGGGCAACGAGACCCAAGAACAGCAGAAAGTAGAGAATTCCCTTCGGGAAATATAAGGCAGAGAAGGCCCTTCTCTGTCCCAGAGAGAGAAGTCTGTGGTTGCCCACAACACAAAAAATGCAAAGAGTCAAGAGAGGACAATAGTACCAAAAAGCAAAAAAAAAAAACAAAAACAAAAACAAAAACAAACGAGAGCCCTTTTCTCTCAATCTCCCTTCCCCAAATGCACATACCTGAGGACAAAGGAGAAGAAGTAAATCCTACCCCCCTCCAGATGCTAAGTCCAAGGTTGTGTCACAGCTTGATCCCAGAAAAAACTGAGATAGATGTTAAAATGGATATGAGATTGAAATTTTTATTTAAAAAATATATTTTTTTAAGATTTTATTTATTTGCCAGAGAGAGAGAGTGAGAGAGCAAGTGAGCATAAGCAGGGGGAGCGGCAGGCAGAGGGAGAAGCAGGCTGTCCCCTGAGCAAGGAGCCCGATGTAGGGCTCTGATCCCAGGACACTGGGACCATGACCCGAGCCGAAGTTTTGGGATCTACCTGTGATAGCATAAGAATTAGGAAAGAAGCTATTTATCAGGTGTCTACCAGGCACATGACCCAGACAGAGTCACTGGGCATTGAGCAGGGAATGAGACGCACACAGCCCTGTCCTCAGACAGTTGACATTCTAGGAGGGGAGCAAAGCAAAACCAAACAAAAATACAGATGAAGAAATAAATGCAACTTATGCCTCAAGCAGTGAAGAAAGCAAGAGAAAAAATGAAGACCATGAGGGAACAGAGGGTGAATTAGATGCTGGAATCCTCCAGGAATGGATGTGTGGGGGCAGGGGAGGCACTCTTCTGGAAGGCTCCTGATGTCCAGGCTGGGTCAGCTGCTCTGAGCCCCTCTGGCCCCACAGCCTATGGGCTCCCAGCGTTCCTCACAGTGCATGAAGGGCCCGATTCTAGTCCACTGCCAGCTCCCGGACGGCCGTTTCCTGCAGGGAGCAAGAGGCAATGATTCTTGTCTGTGATCCCAGGCTAGACGCACAGGGAACATTTATTGAACTTCCTGGAAATAAGTGGCGGTCCGCGGGGGTCTAGGTGGCAGGGAGGGAAAACCTGCCACGATGGCTCTCCTCTGAGGAAGGAGGGTAACCATCAGTCCCTCATTACCCAGGACAAAGCACTCTGAATTGAGGAGACCTGTCCTGGTTGGACAGGACTCCAGGAACAAAGGAGTCCTCCAACTCTCTCCTGTGCCCCGTGGCATCCTCTCCTGACGCCTCTGAAGATGCTGACCTCTTCCTCCAATTTCCCAGGTGCAGCAGGGTCGGGAGTCCCGGAAAACAGCCGAGACCGAGCGCCTCCTGTTCAGTGCACGGAGATTGTGGCTCTGCCTGGGGATCTTCCCCAATGAGAGTTTTATGACCTTTCACATCAAAATCCTCGACTTGAACTTGAGCCCTTTCCTTGAACTGTTTTTATTTTTCCTTCTTAGATGGGCTTTTAGAGAGAACATGACTTCTGCTTCTAGAAAGATGGAGAATATGAAAATTTCCTTATCCTCTCAGTAAGTACAATGGGAAGTCCCCGGTTTCCTTCTGCCAGGTGGAGAGAAGACGAGTTAGGGAATGGAGGAACCGCAGAGTGGGGAGTGCCCTGAGGTTTCTTCTTGCCTCATAGATCCTAGACTTGGAAATTGAGGATCCAGTAACCTGCAAATACTAAGAGCCAAAGAGCAAAAAAAAAAAAAAAGTGCCGGCAGGGAGGCAGAAAAAGTCGATCGCTCGTGCGTTTCTTGCTGATGGGTAGGTACAAGGGCACAGCCTGTGTGGAAAGGGTTTGCCAGTTTCTTGACAAACTAAATACGCAACCACGAAACAATCCAGCAAGTGCATTCCCAGGCTGTTTTTCAACAGTGAAATGAAGACATATATTCACAAAAAAATTTGCACCTGAGAGTTCATAGCAGCTTCATTTGTGATAGCCCCAAACCAGAAACAACTGTGTTTCAAAGGATGAATGACTAGATGAATTGTGGTCTCTCAGGAGCACAGAATAGTATGCAGCAATAAAAAAAGAAGGAAAGGAACAATATGTATTGATAGACTCAGGGACCTTGGTGAGCCTCTAGAAAGTTCTGCTGGAGGAAAGAAGCCTATCCAAAGAATGTACAGACTGCATGACTCCATTTATATACCATTGCTGGAAGGACCTAACTATTGGAATGGAGAACAGATGGGTGGTAGCCAGAAGTTGGGAAAGGGGGTAGATGTGGAAGGGAAGCGGAGGTACCTAGAAGAGGGCAGCAGGAGTGGAAATGTTCTCTGTGGGACCGTATCAATGTCCATATCCTGACTAAGATAGCGTTATCATAGTTTTGCAAGATGTTACCACTGAGGGATCCTGGATAAAGAGTCTTTGTATCATCTCTTAAAACTGCATGCGAATCTACAATAATTTCAATTTTAAAAATTAAAAAAAAAAGCACTCGAGGATAGTTCTGAAAGAGTAAGAATGAGGAAGTCAATGAAAAGTGCAACGATTCTGGAGTAAGTCAATAAATTAGCATGTGGTATTCATGTATGTTATGAACCTCTAGGCTACATTACTTACATTTCTACATGTAGGAATGAACACATTCCATATGATGGAATATTTTGCAGCCATGAATTCTTTGAGGAAATTATAAGAAGCAAAAAGTATCAATGATAAAAAATAATCATGACCAACCTTTATGGGTCAGGCCCTGCTAAACCAGTTAAAAAGTCCCCATTTATTCCTTTTTTAAAAAAAGATTTATTTACTTATTTATTTGCCAGGGAAAGAGAGAGAAAGGGTGGGGGCGAGAGGAAAAGAGAGAGAGAGAACAAGCAGGAGCAGGAGGAAGGGCAGAGGCAGGGGAAGAAGCCAACTCCCTGCTGAACAGGGAGCCGGATGTGGGGCTCGATCCCAGGACCCTGGGATCATCACCTGAGCTGAAGGCAGACGCTTAACTGAATGAGCCACCCACGGGTCTCAAAAGGGCTTCATGTAATTCTTACAAGGATTCTGTGAAGTATGTACTATATGTAGGGTTTTTGTTTGTTTGTTTTTACTGACGGATAAATTGATGCATGAAGAGGATAGAAAACTTGCATATGGTCATAGAGCAGAACTGGAATTTGACTTCAGACCCAAATTATTTCTGAAGCAAAAAGTACGTACACTTCCTGCTGCCTTGTCTCCACCAACTCCCTTCCTTCGGGTGTTTGCTCAAGACCAAGATTTACCCTATTTTAATTTCTCTTATCTCTATTCTTCTTCCCTGTTATACAATACATATTATCCTGAGACATATGGGAATTGAGTGTATGATAAAGATAACATCTCAAATATATCCACAGTGAAGGGCTATTTATCAAAGATACAGGGACAAGGTGGTCATCTGAATACAAATTAACTTGGTGTCCTAAGTCAACTCTATATAAGGACAAAATCCAAATGGATAGAAGTACTAGAAGAAAACACGAAAAAATATATTCATATTTTATAATTTTGGATCGAGAAGGCTTTTGTTAACTATGACTCAAAACCTGGACGCCATAAAAGGGAAGATTGAGAGAAAAAAATAAAAATCCAAATGTTTGAAAACATCCCATTAGGAGGCTGGTTTGAGAAACAGGCACTCTTGTTCACTGCTGTTCGGAATATAAATGAGTTTAGTCCCGATTGAGGGCAATTTGACATTATCTATGAAAATTTTAAAAAAGAACAGACTCTTTCACCTAGCAATTCCCCTTCTAAGAGTTGACTCTAAATTTCAAGTCACACACGAGTGAAAACCCAGACGCATGAGGTATTGAGTGTGGGGCACTAGCAAATGTTGGGAAACCAGCCTAAAGTCATTGTTGGGTCCAGGTGAACTAGATCTTGGAACATCCACACAACGGAATACTACACAAGTGTTAGAAATGAGGAAGCTGTTCGTATATTGAAATAGCGCTGCCTGAAAAAAAAGCACGGAGGAAAACAGAGTGTATGTTATATTACCTTCTGTGAAAAAAAAAAAAAGGGACTAATTTTCTGTTTGCATTTGCTTATGCATGTCCAAAGAAATCCCGGAGGGATACACTTAAAAATGCAAACAGTAATTACCTATGGGGCGGCATTGGTAGACAGGTAGACCATTTTTAGAATTTCTTCGTAGGATCCACGTAATATGTATAAAAATCAAAATTAAAACAAAATGTAAGTGACTAATTCCAAATTAAAAAAAAAAAAAAACCCAGAGGACGAAACCAAACACAGTTGGAAAGATGATGCCTCACATATTGAGTTATTTGTAGAACGATCTTTGTTCCTAACTACAAATATGTCTTTGCTATTCTCATCAGGCCTCCAGATAGTTCTCAGCAAACAGAAATTTTAGACTGAAGCAAAACCCTCCCCAGGAAATATCTGGAAACTTCTTTGATGCAAACAGGTGTTCATGATGTCAGCCTGTTTTTCATCCGTGTGGAAGAAGACTATTTTTCCCTCCTTGCTGTTGGCTTCAAAGGGTAAAACAGACAGGGACACTAGTTAAGTGATCACAGTTTGTCATGTTGAAAAATAATGCCGCCTTATCATAATTTGATTGTCTATAATAAAACCCATATGGAACTTGTGGCACCTTCCTTCAACTGTGGGTTGTCGACTGGCTCTCGGCCTCTTTAAGCACGTCTACATTGTCAAAGTGAAAACATAAGGCATGAAAGTCTTGTCTGGAGCTATTAGTGACAAATGTCTCTCCCATCTAGGTTTCCTCACTGACGGTGTGCCCCCAGGTTTCAGTTTGAATCGTCGTACCAAGAAATCAGCACCTAGCCTACAGCTTAACACAAGAAAATTTGTCCAAAGAACTCTGAATGATGCAGAAACCCATTACCCCATTCCTTTCCATCTGTTAGAAATTTGAGCCACATGCTGCCTGGGATAAAAGGGAAAGCTCTGTTTCCTTTCCCACTTGGATGCCCCGACAGCACAAAGGGCATCGTGTGCTAGGCAACAATGGTCTCCAGACTGTCTTCCTCTGAGAATACTGACGCCTGCACAGAGCCATTGTCAGATTGAGGGAGAAAAATGGAATTGGGTTAGTTCTTGAGGATAGAATTTATCTTCCCATTTGCCCAGAAGGGAAAGCAAATCAATAAACAAGCAGGATGGAACTCCAAAACCAAAGTCTACTAAAAATGTTCTGGGGGAACTTCAAGATTCCCTATATATATCTATTTCCTACATTACATATATTTACTTTGTTTCCTCATGAAGCTCAAAATGACCTAAAGAGAGTTTATCACTGTAGCTAATTTTTATTCCCCCCCACTTCCCGCCCCAATTCACACCAGCTGATAAAAGGCATTCACATTGTTTAAGCCCATGGCAAAAATAGGGAAAGAACACAGTGCATAAGAAATGCCAATTATGAAAGGCTTCAAAGACTGCCCATCCACAACCAAATTCCTCTTTCTCATCTCCTGCTAGAGATTACTACACACCAGTTACAAGTGTATTTTAAAAGTCAGTGTTATTTCTGAACAGGGGCATGCCATCCTCGCTCTGAATTGCATAGTTCCGGAACTACAGTCAAGAAAAAAAGAACTTTTTTTTTGGAAACTCTTACTGGTGGCCTTACTGGGGATGTCGCAAGCCTTACAGCGCACTCTGCTGGAAGGATCTGGGCATTACCTGGACTGTAACCTGTTCTTTAACTCAGCCAGCAGTGCCTTGTACTAGCTCCTTTTATAAAACGGAGAAAATATGGATAAGCAAAGAGGAAAAATGTAATCTGCACCTATTATTCAATTACTGAAAATGACTGCTATCAACAATGTGTAGTTTCATTCCACGCCCCTCTCTGGATTCCAAAAGGATGCATATGTGTGAGCATGCAGGCAGATAGGATTTTCCCCTACAAGGATCCTTCCTGTCTTCACAGGTCACTCATTCCAATTCTGTGTCATGCTGGCTTATGATGTCTGGTGTAAGGGTGTCCCATAATCAACAGAACCGCTCCCTTAATGGACCGTGTCAATATTCCAAACTTTCCTCTTACAGACATTGCTGGAATTAAAAAAAAAAAAAAAGCCTTGTGGATAAAATTTTGCCCCTTTTCTCAATAAATTACTAGATGTCAAATTACTCATTCAAAAAGCACGATATTTGAGACTGCCAATGTGTCATGGTTGAAAGAAGCTTCCTAATTAAGAAATTATCAAAGACTTCAGAGAACAATATAAATAACATAGAAATATTGAAACATGAAAGCTGTCTTTTCTTCTGGAGTGTTTCCTAAAAGGGAAATCTAAGCTGCGTGACACAGATCTAAAAACGTTCTACTTACCCATTTTCTCTCCTCTTTTTGGAAGAGAGGCAATATTGTTCATTTCATCTGCTTATTCTAATTGAAACGTGCTTGGCTGGACCAGCTATCCAGTACGACGCCCTTATTGTAAATCGCAAGATCATCACCTACTGTAATACTCTGCAGACCTAACCTCAGGGTATTAAGAACTCGTCTCGGAGCTCGGCAGCAAAAGCCTAACACAGCACCTATATGTGGTAGGGGCTCATTAATCCGGGGTGTTGACTGATGCAGAGATATTGTATTTATAAGATTAAATAAAGCAGTTGTTCATTGTGGTCAGAGTGGAGGAGGGGGAGAAATCTATCAAAGAAAGCAATTCACATTTGCTTCCTACCAATGAGATTTTCCATTTTCTGTCTCAGAACTCCTCCACTTGAGGGCTAAATGAATTTGCCAACCCGATTTTCAATGGCAAGTGAAATGTCGGTAAAGAATTAAGCAATGAAATGTGCTTTTCTTGCCTCTTGGCTTTGTTTTATTTTTGCAGCAGTCATTGCTTCAGGGCACTCTCTAAGGTCCACTCTGTAGGGTATGAAATGGAAAAAATACAGATTCTGTGGGCAAAGAGTGAGTGAAGAGTGGTTCCCAGGGCAAGTCCTGTTGGGCAAAAGGGATTTGTGGAAGATTCTTCTGTTCCAACATGTGCAAGCTCCAGAGTGATCGTGGCATTTCACATTTATTAGAGGGAAAATATCCAGTTTCTTTTTAAGCGCTTCAAAATATAAAAGCTAATGACCCACAGCCTAGGATGCGTTTGTCATTTCTTTAACAAACACTTCTCTGTAGCGAGAAAACTGTTTTGCATGCTGCCAAAACTAGGCTGCAGGCCTTCGAAGAATGCTTTGGCCTTGTGCAGAAAAAGAAAAAAAAGTCCCATCCTTTTCCCTGAATTTTTAGGTTAGATGGAACTTCTTGGCCCTGCCCCCTACCCCCTTAATTATCTGCTACCTCTCTACTCGACTTTCTCTCTGTTGATTTCATTCATAGCCCTTTTTATTTGTTTATTTATTTGTTCTTTTTCTTTTTTTAGAGATTGCATTTACTTATTTGTTCATTTATTTATTTATTTAGAAGACAGCGTGCGGGGGGAGGGGCAGAGGGGGAGAGAGAATCTCAAGCAGTCTCTGCGCTCCCCTAATGTGCATCTCAATCTCACAGCCTTGTGATCATGACCTGAGCTGAAACCAAGAGTCAGGTGTTTAACGAGCCACCCAGGCACCCCTGTTTGTTTATTTTCTTATTTACTGTTGCTCTCTTCGATAGAACGAAAGCTTTCATGTGGTACATCATTCTAGCCACCCTGAAATCATTTCTGGCACAAAGAAAGTACTCAGATGTTTGTTGAATGAATACACAAAAGCTTTCAAGCCTCTCATTTTTTTTTGTTCAGCACCTGCCAACAGATTCAGTCTCAGGCTGGATTTGCAGTTTATTAACCAGACGGTCACCTAAGTAGCTTCAAATTGCAATAAATGTAGGAAGGATGTAAAGTGGTCTGTGATGGAGATATTTCACTTTACTCACAACTCTACCGTTATTAAAAAAATAATAATGCAAGTATTGTAGTGAAGGACAACTCCCATGCCACACGGTTGGGAACAAGGGAGGGGTAGGGACCAGATGAGCTAGAGAGTGAATGCCCCATCCTAAGGGGCAGCCACAATTCACATTCTGTCCAGGAATACAGGATGAAACTTCCCACTTTCCAGAAATATCTGAAACCTTGAGCTGTATTGGAATTTCATAATTTTAAAATATTGTCAGCTTTGTCCACTTTAAAATAGTATCCATCAATTAAAATATTAAAACACTGAAGTTCAGATAAAATCTATCTGTGATTTGCTGCATCCTGCAAGAGGCCATATTGCAACTCTGGTCTACACGCCTAGCTCAGCATTCCCAAGAACAGTCCCTCAGAAGCTATGCCCAACTGGTTAGACGGCTAGTAGTTTTATGGGTAATTAAGTTTGAGAAATTCTCAGTTAAACAAAGCGAAGCAAGTCTGTTTGCTGCGGGACGTCTCAGACCTTAAGGAGGTTGATTCCATTGTGAATCTTCAGTAGAGAAGACAGGGCAAGTATTATTTTCTAAAACTATTTGATGGTGAGCCTTGTTTCAAGGTGGATCTCATTGGACCAATGTTCCACAGAATTAGCTAATGTCCCAAAATTTTGGCTTCAGAAATTTTTTAAAAATATCAGATGTTTCAAAAAGTTCCAAATATTTCCTCTTCTGGAACTTACAGGTACGAGGACTAAGTGTGTGGGCACTGGTGATTAATTCCAGTTCTCTTGTTTTCTAGCCATTGGACCTCATGCAAGTTACTTCAGCTCTCTGTGAATTAGTAATTGCTCAATAAATTAGGGCTGTTATTATAACCTTGCAGGGAGTGACTCAGACTGGATAGCACCAAAGGGAAAATAAACTCAAAATTTATTTTGCATATTCATTGCAAAACTCCATTCACCTGATATTCAGCCATGATGATTAACACCATAATGTGTTAAAGACTGAATTAAAAATACCAAGGGGCACCTGGGTGGTTCAGTTAAGCATCTGACTTTTGGTTTCGGCTCAGGTCATGGTCTTGGGGTCCTGGGATCGAGCCCTGCATCACGCTCTTCGCTTGGTACAGAGTCTGCTTGTCCCCATTCCTCTGCTCACCCCGCACTCCACCCCCACCACATGCTCTCTCTATCTTTATAAATAAAAAACAAAACCTTTTTCAAAATACCAAATAAGTGATACAGATATGTGATTCGATATGGTTTATCTCAGCAAAGACATCGATATCATATATATGTATTTTGAAATCATTTTCTTTTTAAAGTTGTGTTAGGCAGAGCTGACAATGAAATTGCAGGAATATATTCCAAGATTCTTCCCAAAGTTGTAACACGATGTGTACCATCTTTCTTCTTGTCAAGTTCATCTGACAAACATCCCTGCATGTCAGGCAGTGTACCAGGCACCGGGAATACTTAGGGGCATAAGATACAGCCACATCCCTCAAGATCACGGTCTCCATACGTGGGAAGGGTGATTAGGGTAGAAGAAATTTTTTCAGACTTCATGTTGTGACCATTAGTAGATGGGAAAATGATTCAGTGGCTCAAACCCAGCATTAAAAACACCAAACACAATGGAGCAGAAAAGAATGCCAAACACTAATATGTGTTCTGTGTTCCATGTTGTGAAAACAGCACTGTTCTGCGAATTCTTCACTGCATTCATGGGCATGTCTATCAGATCAAGACGTGAAATCTATTTCTTACTGTGGGTCATAGTCAAATTAGACAGTTGTGCAATGTGTCAGTTCAGGTAAATTACCATGGGAGCAGGGGATACAGGAACAGCCTCTACAGTTCCACGTACTCAATGATTTCCTGATATAAACTTGGATAGAAAAAATATATCTGGTTTCTATCCACGGCATATCACCTTTACTAGCAGAGTCTGCTCTCTACGGAAGAAACTTGACAAGCCCTCCTTGGATCTTGATGCAGATATGTGACTGAATTGACAACGTGGAAGTCTTCCCTTTGAAAGGACACTTTGACCATGGAGGTACCTAACTTGGAACTCCGCGAGCCATGTGGAAACCACAAGTGGCCAAACCAGTGAACTGAGCCAACAAGACACGGCAGGCCCTGGAGCTTGGAGTATGAAGATGCTGAACCAACGTAAACCCCCTACCTCTAGAATTCTCACAATGCCGCTAGTGATTGAGTGGAATTTTTTTAGTTTAGTTTAGTTTAGTTTAGTTTTACTTGCAGCCAAAGGCACCCTAAATGATAGATTACCCAAACTCCATCATGCAGGAAGACCATTTCCTCTAATTTAGCATTCTTTATTTCTCGCTTTCCGAGAACTTAGAAAACACAGTTTTATTTAGTGTCATTACTGTAGACTCCCTGTATCATCCTCTAACCTTACGATCCCCCTCAAGCAAGCAGTATCTTTCTTCTCTGGATGAAAACACAAGGTTTTGAAATGACTGAGTGTCATGGGTTTTGGCAACTGCTGAATCTTGATTATGGTTCTTTCACTAAATTAGCTCTGTGGTCTTAGGCAAGTGACTTAACTTCTCTGAGCTCTAGCTTCCTCATCTGTTAAATGGCAACAAAAATACCTGCCTTCTTTTGTTGTTATAAGAATCAAGGCAGATAAAATATGCAAACACTTACCACACAACCTATGAATAGTGAATTATTAAAAAGTGAGACAATTATTATTTGAAGAATCTGAACTCAGCCCCAGATCACCAGGGCTCCTAACACTTGGAAATCATCTCTGCTGCTGAAAACAGTTCATATCAAACTTTTCTTAGTGCTAAATCCATATAATTTATAAAAATTACAGTATCATAGTTAAAAACCTTTACTTACTCCATAATTTGCATAATTTAGAACAGAGTTTCCCTCTGTGCTGACAAAGTCTCATGTGGATAGTTCTCTGTATCTGTTGGAATAGCATGACCTCAAGGTCGTAATGGAGACAAAACAAAATAAAAACACAGCTTAAAATTCACTTGGCACTCTAACATGGGAATTAGCTGATTTTCAATTTTTTTCTATTTTAACTTGTCATTTCCAATGTTGTACATCTTAACATTTAAAAACAATTCAAGAGCAATTTCCTCAAACAAATAGTTTCTCCTAGTCACAACACTACCACACAAATCTCAACAATTTGGTAAAAGTATAATGTTGAGGGGCGCCTGGGTGGCTCAGTGGGTTAAAGCCTCTGCCTTCGGCTCAGGTCATGATCTCAGGGTCCTGGGATCCAGGCCCACATCAGGCTCTCTGCTCAGCGGGGAACCTGCTTCCTCCTCTCTCTCTGCCTGTCTCCGCCTACTTGTGATCTCTCTCTCTCTCTGTCAAATAAATAAATAAAATCTTTTAAAAAAAAGTATAATGTTGAGCATGGGAAGTATGGGCTCGGGGAATGGGCAATTCTCTTCAGCTGTGTGGCTTGGTGTCAATGACTTGGTTTCCCTAAAGCTTAGACTTTTTCCTTCTCTAAAATGGTAAAGCTATAGGAATTCCCACTTAAGTTTTGACGTTTCGATAAGGTGCTTCCTTCAAAGTGATTTTGCTACCAAATTTGACTTAACGTATAGCATAACGAATAACAAATATTGGAGGATTCGGGTCATTAGAAAGCACTCAGGAGTTGAGACATCTGGTCAGCCTCATGGATAACGACACGGGAAGGTGAAGTGAATTTTTGGTGAAGAGCGAGAGAGGCAGGTGGAGAAAACGTAGAGCAGCGGGTGGGAACTGCGCAGGTCACATGGGGAGCATTCTGATGCGGTACATTTAAGGGAATAGTGAAAAATACAGTTGGAAACACAGAGGAAAGCTGGTGGAGACCCTTGAATGTCAGACTAAGAAACTGTAGCTTGTAGGCAAGGGCAATGAACTTCTATTCTTCCTTAAATAATTTTATAACTCCTGTACCCTTTCTTTTTTTTTTTTTAACCCAAATCAGGACTTCTGCCTTTGGCACTATAGCTTTCAAATTAGATTCACCCATGCTGTCCTGGTGAGCATTGGCTAAGTACTATGCAAGGACAGAGTAAAAAGACAAATATAGGGGCGCCTGGGTGGCTCAGTGGGTTAAAGCCTCTGCCTTCGGCTCAGGTCATGATCTCAGGGTCCTGGGATCGAGGACCGCATCAGGTTCTCTGCTGAGCAGGGAGCCTGCTTCCTCCTCTCTCTCTGCCTGCCTCTCTGCCTACTGTGATCTCTCTGTGAAATAATAAAATATTTTTTAAAAAGACAAATACATTATTAATGGGGGGGGAACCATGATACTAATAATAGCTGAATATTCTTTTTCTCAAAATGCAACGTTTCGGTGCTAAGTACTCTATATGGCTTATCTCTTTTACAAGTGTGAAAAATGGAAAAATATGCTTGAAACTGTTGATATCCCCATTTTACAGATGAAGAAACTGAGGCTCAGAAAGGTTAATCACTTGTCTGAGGTCACACAGCCACTGGGCAGCAGAAGCCAAGTTGAATCCTTAAGCCACTTGAGAACGATGCTTATGTTTTAATTTCCTACTTTATACCATGTAGGATTCTAGAAATCTTGGTTCTATAATTCCATTTCTACCACTAAATAGCAGTGGCAGGGTGGACTTACCATTAAGTGAAATGAGGAAGCCTGTGGGTCACACAGGTAGGCCTACGGTTGCTTGTTGTTAGGTGTGGGAGAGGAGCTCAGTTTTGCCCATGTTGGGCAAACCTTTGAATGGAGATGTCGAAATTCAAGTACTCATGTCAAGAGGCAGCTGACCTCAGGGGCAGGTCTAGGCTACAGACGTGAATTTAGGACTTGTCAGCAGATAGCTGTATATTAAACCCTTGGGCAGGGGACGTCTCTATGGAAGTAAGTGTAGTCAGAGGAGATGTCTAAGAATTGAACTCTGGGGAGCTCCAAGGTTTAGAGGATAAGATCCAGCAAAGGCGTTTAAGGAACTTCGGGCAGAGTTGGGGGCTGAAGAGGGGAGGAGGAACCGGGCGGGGGGCGGAGGGTGTCTGATGTGACTACCAAGGCCAGTAGGACTGAGACATCCGGGGATTGGCGGCCACGGTGAGGGTGGGGGAGTTGGACATCACAACCACCTCCACTTGAACAGGTTTTTTGCAGGATAAAAACCTGAGTGGAGTGCCATCTAGAGAGAAAAGGACAGGAGGAAGCAAAACCATGGAGTCTTTTTCTTAGTATCTGTAGTCAGAATGAATTTGAGGATTGGTGTTCCTTCTCACTGCATCCCTTTAACAAATTTCAACTCTTAGCATCAAGATGATAAGATCTTTGAAGAACTGGACTGTGATTTATCTTTTACATGCTTTGCAACGGCTGGTGTTTAAATAACAATTGGAGAACTTAGTTAAACTTTTAAAGAAAAGCATATTATTGTTTCAATCTCCTGAATCTGTGTTTGATAACAGGATAACTCCCCTCCCCCGTCTCCCCAATTCAAAGACATTTCTGGAATTATTGGTCGACAACAAACATGTAGTGTTTGGGTTTTTTTCGTTAATGGATAAAGATCAAATTTTCATTGTGACTTTTTTTTTTTTTTTGTAATGAATCTCTTAAATGCATATCTTACAGCTCTGGTGGTCCAATTGTTGAGGGGCTAGAAAAATTTAAAAAAAAAAAAGTCTCTTCCCTGCCAACACATTGGTTTGTGTGAATCACAGCTCAGTGAAACCTTTCAGGCCTATAATTTATCTTTTCTTTGGCCTATGTAGTAAATGCTTCATTTGTTCATGAATTCTGGCCTTGTTTTAATTATGCTATGCTCTGAATGTAGTTTTATGAGGCACAAAAATAAGATTGTCATTCTGAAAACACAGAAGATTTGTGTGCTTCTCCCAGAATGAAATGGTGGCATCTTTCTCCCAATTCACAGCTCTGCAGGTTTGTGGTTGGAATTCCAATCCAGAAAGAAGCATGCAGTGAGACTGGGGGGTAAAGGTCTGTGTGGATGGGAGGAAGGGTGACACAGCTAAGCCCAACAGATAATCTATGCTAAGAATTCTGAATCCATACATTGATGGCCATTTATGCATAATGCGGGACTCCCACCAAGAAAGCCATTGATGGAGAAGTTTCATTCCTGTTACTTTCTGAGGGCTGGATTCTCTGATTACACTCACGGTACAATTGATTTCTCCCCTTCCCCTGCCCAATACAGACCATGCAGCCAGGGATCAGATGAGAAACCTCAATAATCGGAGGCTGTTTTTGTTTAAGACCTTTGCAGATATATGTATTTGAATAACTACACATTCACAGACTGAAGGAGACATGAATGACTACTTCCTGGCTTTTCCGTGTTTTATATGCACATAGTGCAGAGTAGACTCACAATATTCAGATTCCAGTGATAATACCACTAAAAACATGGACATTTGTAGTGTAACAAAAACAAATGCAAACTTCCCTCAAGGGAGTGAACTCACTTTTTTCAAAAGGAGGATAACTTATACCTTGGTGTCTTCTGAGAGGTCTCTGTAACTTTAAAATAACATGCCCCAGCTTGACTATATCAGAAACCTGCCATGCTCCCCACATAAGCCCCCATCTTCTGAATTAAATCTCATTTTGGAACTCATTCCACTCAAATTCAGGTGCTGGTTCTAAGGGCCTTTAATAAAAAAAAGCTGGGTTGATAAAGTACAACTCTAAAGTGTCCTGTACACTTCTTAGAATAGGAATGGATTGATTGCTTTGGGATTTTATGGTTAAAAACATTCAAGGGTCAGGTACCAGATGCTAAACTGCTTTTCTTAATCAAGGTGGGGGCTTTGGATGAGTCACTAGATATCTGTCCCAAGAAGGGCAAAACTCAGTCCTTCATCCTCTTCCCATAAATAACTCCATAACTTTTCCCGACTAGGGCAATGGGTTGGCATTGGATACCCAAGTGAATGGGGCATGTGAATATTTACAAAGTCATAACCTCCAAATGGCCTTAGGAGCCAGGACCCATAATGAGAACTCTAGAGTTTCTGCTCAGAGTCAAGCAGTAAATCGTTTCTCACATATTCATGAATACTGATGAACAGTTTCTAGCCCCAAGACAAGTAACATTCCAGTTCCAGGTTTATACATTTGATGGAATGTTCCCCGAGCCAGTGATGCCAATTCTCTTTGTGTCTACATGTCTCCTGCAGCGCTCAGTCTCCCCAAGGAGAGCACCTGCACCTTGCACAAGAATCCCAGGGGTTTTGTACCCTTTCTCTTGTAGGACCACAGAGTCCCTGAGGACATGGGCTCGGTCCCAGTCACCCTTCTAGCCTTGTCTCTCCGGTGGCAGGCAGTGTCACACTCAGTAAAGATGTGATGCCTGGATGGGTTTGAAGACCTACTTTGAACTATACAGAAAGCTATTCAGTTGGTCCTGAATTGGTGCTTTCAGGGAAGTGGCCATTTGAAGGACAATTTCTAAACTTTTGAAAGAAAATCTGAAAATTGGCTCTTGGAGTAGAAATTCACAGAAACAGCAAGAATGCTGATAGTAAGAACGCATGTGCCTCATTATCTTTCCTCAATTGTAACTGTCCAGAATGTTTAGCTGGTGCCTAACATTTAAAATATAATTCTCGACATCATCCTGGGTGCACTAAAACCACAGACTAACATGATCGTCACTTTCCTTAAGGAGGGTAATATATGTACAGGGTTTAGAACAGAGCCTGGTATACTGTAAGTGCTCAATAAAGGACAGCCAGTGCTATTAGCAACAGGGCAAACTAACAGGACTATTAGTTGTTATTGAGACAAATACACTAGCAGCCATGATATAGAACCCTGTAACGAAAAACTGAGCCCATCGAATTTTTTCCTGCTTCTGTCCTTACTACTGACTGCATCCCCAGATTTTGGAAAATACTGTTATTTAAAAGTCCAATGACTAAATAAACAAGTACCTTAAAATACATTGTATCAACTTTTATTTCCTTTTTCATTCAAGGAGTTCCTTTCTCAGCCCACATACAAACACATTCTCTCAAGATAAAAAGCCAAGGCTCTTTTTTAAGATCAAAAGAACCTGCCTTTTTTTGTGTGCAGAAAAAAAAGGGGGGGGGGCTGATTCTGGATACTTCTTTAAAAAAATATCTAGTTTTTACAAAGATACTACTCCAGCTTGTTGGAAAATAATTAGTACATAAAAGAGTCTGCCCAGAGCTGTAAAATCTCTTTACTTAAACCCACACTTTGGTGCAAAAGATAGTTAAAGTTCAATCCAGGCTATTAAAAAGGAGAAATAAAATGTATTCCAACAAAAGCCGATAAACATACGGAATGGGAAACAACCTACTGAGACCAGCAAGGGTAGTGAAGTCTTTTAGGTACCATTTTTATTCTGCTAATGCCTTTCCCTCCAGACTCCACTGATCATAAATGCAACCTGTCTTCCTCTACGTTTGATAAATGGAAGGACGAATTCATCTGTATGTAACTCACCTCCTCTCTTCGTTTACTTAAAACAGATGTCACAGCTGTTATTGCTCTTCAAACAGATGTTTCTGCCCACAGAAACATGGGGGACACTCCACTACAATGTGCTATTTGTTCTAGAGGGGTCGATGGCTTGAGACATTGACAGGGCCCCTTGGTGACTGTAGAGCAAGGTAGGTGCTATCGCCTTAGCCCCTCGGAGCCCCCCTCCTGGAGCTGGTGTTCACAGAATGGATTGTCTTGTCCAGCACTTACCCTCTCTGCAGGGACATCATCGGACAGCCTGGACAATCCAGAACTTTCCTGGGCCTGGTCTTGATGCTCTGCACCCTTGGCTTCCTGGTGGCTATTGGTTGGTCCCTTTTCCCGTCCCTTGTCCAGTTTGAAGAGTTTGTCCAAAAAGCTGGAGTCCTTAGGCTTGGAGGGGGCTGTTCCTCCTGACTCAGGTGCGACAGGCGCTGGTCCCCGAGTGGCAGAGAAGCCTCCGTCCCCAGCCTGGCTCTGGCCTGGGGTTTTATGTGGGTCGTGTCCCGGCACAGCTGCCATCGGAAGTGTCACGCTCTCACTTGGTTCTTTGTTCCCTAGAGCGTTACTGGAGCTGACATCAAGCTTCACTGATCCAGTGGATGAATCCGTGGCTTGCTCTCCAGTACGTCCTGGTACAGGCCGCGAGAGCGTCAAGAAAAAACGAGATTTAGCAGCTGGTGCCTCGAGTTTGGCCTCTTTCCCAAGATTCTTTCCGCTGGCATCTGCAACAGCGCTGATCTCCATTGTCTTGGGGGAAGAAGTAGCCACATTATCCTCCTTGACACTTATGCCCAAGTCGACTGTAAACACAAACATAAACAGCGGTTATTCAACCCAGCAAGGAAATTCAAGGGTGGATAATGGACTCCAAACATTTTATACTCAGTGGCCATGATGAAGCGGGGGCTCTGTTGTCCTTTCACTCTGCGAAGCAGAACTTGGTTATCTAGAACTCCTCTGGCCCTGCTCTTCTTGGGAGAGAGGAATGGGGGGGGCGCGTGGTTAGCGAGGAAGAGAGCAGGGTGGCAGAAGGCGCACCCCAGGCACCCTACTAGTGACACTGTGTTAATTCTCTGGTGGCAGCTTCCGAGGGATCGCGTTAGAAGCAAATTTCCATGATTTCACTGGAAACAAATTGTCACGGTTTCACTGGGGAAGCAAGCTAGAACTCCGAACCAGAACTTCACTCAGGAGCTAGAACAAGGCTTCTCTGCCTCGGGACTACTGACGTTTGGGGCCAGATTGTTCATTGTTATGGGTAGTTTGCCATGTCCCTGACCTCAGCCCAGTAGATGTCATTGTGACAATCCAAAATGCCTCCAAACATTGCCCTGTGTCCCCCAGGTGGCAGGGGAGGGGGCAAAAATCACTCACATATGAGAACCACTGAGCTAAATTGTCTCTTTGAACCCGAGTTCCTTAACTGGCCTGTGCCTCAATTTTCTGGCAAAGTGCGCCAAATGGTAGAACATACCTGCTAATTGCTGATGCAGATTACATGAGTTAAGCTGTTTGAAGCAGACAGAATAGTGCCTGGTGAGCATTAGCTATTATCGTTACCGCAAGTGACAGAAGTGGCTGCCGCAGGCTTGGTCCACGTCCCCACAGCTGCCCGGTTAGCTGCTAAGCTGCACAGTCTGGTTATGGACAGAGACATGACTCCAACCTTTGTGGACTGTCTTACCATCTGGCCTATGTTAGCTTAGGTTCATGGGGGGAAAAAAGTTTCCATGTCGAAGGCTGGAAGGGCATGCATCCACACAGAACGGCAAATTGGACCTCCGGTCAGCGTGGAATCCAAGGTGTAGGTTAGTGTCTGGAGCTGCGTGTGGACTTGGGTTCTGCCTCCTCCGGGGAGGGGCACTGCTTGCAGCATCCAGCTATTTCGGCTTTGACCTCTGCATGGGTCTCATTGAACTGCTTTCCTTTCCTATTTGCCTTTTATAAAGCAGTGCAATATTCAGGAAAAAAAGGAGAGACTTCGGATTTTAATACTTTTTTAAAAAGATTTTATTTATTTATTTGACAGAGAGAGATCACAAATAGGCAGAGAGGCAGACAGAGAGAGAGGAAGAAGCAGGCTCCCTGCTGAGCAGAGATCCGGATGTGGGACTCGATCCCAGGACCCTGAGATCATGACCTGAACTGAAGGCAGAGGCTTGACCCTCTGAGCCACCCAGGTGCCCCAAGACTATGGATTTTGAAATAAAAGTTAAAGATCAAGACTCTGCTCATAAACTGGGTGACCTTGGTCAAGTCACAGAAAAATCTTTGAACTTTCTTGTCAGGAAGATGGGAATGTTATTAGCTCCCTTGCAGCACCGCTGTGATGTTGGAAGGAGAAGACATTTGCAAAGACAAGACTCTGGCACACAGCCTTTTCTGTAGTTGATGTTTAGGAATTGACAGATGCTGTGATTACCTTTAAGGATTCTCCCACACCTTTGCCAGCATTGTGTTTTTGCTCTGTACAGCTATAGCCAGTCGCTTTTACTTTTTTTTTTTTTTTGAAGATTCTATTTATTTATTTCTGAGAGTGAGAGAGAGTGAGCACAAGGGCAGGGGGAGCAGAGGGAGAGGAAGAAGCAGATTCCCCACTGAGCAGGGAGCGGGACATGGGACTCGATCCCAGGACCCCGGGATCATGACCTGAGCCGAAGGCAGATACTTCACTGATTGGACCACCCAGCTGCCCCATAGCCTGTCACTTTTAAAATATGTTTGCAGGAAGACAGAGAAAAGGACAAAAAGAGAAAGGGGCAAATCTTTTGGTCTGCTCCTATAGCTCGTTAACTTGTGTAAGAAACACACACACACACACACACACAGGTACACACTTTTTCTAGCAATGTTTTTTGCCCAACTCTGTCTAGAGTCAGGAACAAACAAAAAGGAGAGAGAGAAAGGGAGATACGGATCCCCACGTAGAATGGTCATTGCTGAGGAGCACGGAGGAGAAGGTCCAGAGGTCAGTGACAAGCACTAGGGGTTCCTCACAGTTTCGGATCCCGAGAAAGTCACCCTGCGGGAGCACTAGCTCTTCTTCACCCTTTTCCCATGCTCTAGGAATTCATAATCACGGTAAACATCATACTCGGGGAGAGAAGGCGGAGTGAGAGCAGGAATAAGGAAGTGATAATGGATGTGTCGGGGTGCCAAGTAAGCCAGTCAGGCAGCTGAAGCAATGCAGTGAATATAAATGAATCATGGGGATGGTCCATGCCAGGAGAAGAGGAAACAGTTGACAAAAAGGCAGAGACTGAGATTCAAAACAAGGAAGGGCTTTTCAAAATGCCAAGAGCACCTACCAATCTCTTTCCCTTTTTCCTCTCTTCCTTACTCTCCAGCCAGGAACCAAAAAAAACTAGTGGTAAGTAAGAGGGTTACACTCGGAGAAAAAAGTCTTTGAAAATATTTTTTTTCCCTAGGACAGAATTTTTTTAAGAATTGAGGTAAGGTTGGCACATACCATTATATTAGTTTCAGTACAATGTAGTAATAATTTGACACTGGTGCACACTATGAAGTGATCGTCACAGGAAGTCTGGTTACCATGTCTTAAAACATCGATTTAAATGCACATGCATGCGTACGCGCATGCGTACGCGCACGCCCACGCCCACGCCCACGCCCACACACCCACTCTGTGAATGAATAGGAGAAAACTCGTTGGAGTTACAAGTTTGATACTCTTGCAAAGATGGTTATTGTTTACATGCTTTCCTCACATTATTATGGAAAGAATTAGAAAGTTCCTTCAGGGTGACAGGAACCAAGCTTCCAATTCCTACTAACGATCTTGAGAGAAGTTCATCTTGAACTGGTTTCAATAAAAAGCTTTCTCATAAAACCGACAGATAGATGACATACCAGAGAGATTTTACTTTCCATGAAAAAAAAATGTGTAAGAGTTTAAGGGAGATAAAAAGGAATCAAGTAGGAAAACAAATGACAGCTCCCAAATATCTGAAAGAGTTGAAAATTTTGATCTTCTTACTGCAGAAAATATATTTGTATTATGTATGTGGCTTTTTAAAAGAAAGTCATCATAGGCAGACATGGGATTGAGAACTTATTTCCAGGGACATTTTGGTGTCATTAAGACCTTGGTTTGAGTCTCAAATATGAAATACAGATGGTCTTTGATTTACAGTGCTGGGACTTGTGTTTTTCAGCTTTACAAAGTGCAAAAATGATACTCATTCAGCAGAAACTGTACTTGGAATTACAAATTTGGATCTTTTCTTGTGCTAGCGATATGCGGGGCAACCTCCTCTCATGATGTTGGGATATGGCACTGCCCAGTCAGCTGTGTGATCATGAGGGTCATCAATAGGTACACTGACAACCATCTGTACCCTTACAGCCATTCTGTCTCTCCCTTTCAGTGCAATATTCAGTACATCTCATGTACTTGCCACAGTCAACACTTTATTACCAAATAGGCTTTGTGTTAGATAATGTTGTCCCACTGAAGGCTGGTGGAAGTGCTCTGAGCATGTTTTTTTTTTTTTTTTAAGATTTTTTAATTTATTTGACAGAGAGAAACACAGCCAGAGAGGGAACACAAGCAGGGGGAGTGAGAGAAGGAGAAGCAGGCTTCCCTCCGAGAAGGGAGCCCGATGTGGGACTCGACTCCCGGTCTTCGGAATCATGACCTGAGCCGAAGGCAGTCGCTTAACCAACTGAGCCACCCAGGCGCCCCTCTGAGCATGTTTAAGGTAGGTTAGGCTAAGTTAGGTATAGTAAATACATTTTCTATCTTCCTTCCTTCCTTTCTTTTGTTCTTTTTTTTTTTTTTTTAAGATTTTGTTTATTTGAATGAGAGAGAGAAAGCATGAGCAGGTGGAGAGGCAGAGAGAGAGGGAGAAGCAGACTTCCAGCTGAGCAGGTAGCCTGACATGGGACTCAATCCTAGGACCCTGGGATCATGACCTGAACCAAAGGCAGACACTGAAATTACTGAGCCACCTAGATGCCCATAAAACCATTTCCAATATACAATGGACTTATCAGGAGGTAGCCCCAGCCTAAGTTGAGGAAGATCTGTCTGTGATCTGGCTGAATTACTTTATATCTCTATGCCTCAATTTTCTTATAAAATGGGCAAAAAATATCAACGCCTTTTTCAAACTGTCGTTATGAGGATTAAATAAATGCTTCCTACAAGGTGCTTACTGTTTGTGGGTATATGATGAGTTCTTGAGAAAAATTGTTTTTTTTTAATTCTATTAATGTATTAGTACCATAATTACTATTTTATATATCCAAACACATGTCATCAGGAAAAAAATATCCTAATGCTTTAATCTATAAATTTGAGTGCTCTGGAAAGACTTTTAAAAATAGTGATGATATGAATTAATTTATCTTCAAAAATCTAAAAATCTAGGCCAGAGAATATTCAGGAATTCTTCCCACTCTTTAAGTATCAAGTATTCTTAGTCAAAATAAGCTGCTTCCTCAGAATTCTGCATATTTAAACACACACACAGTGTCTATTATAATATTAGAATTTCTGAAGAAGGATTATCTTTTTGGTTGTTTTTTCCCATGTGGCAAAGTTCAAATTTTCACTTAATACAACAGTTCATTCATTGAATGTTTCCCACGTGTTGGGCATTATGGTAAATGCTGTCTGTAACAAGAAGCATTTGATTTATATATTACAGCAAATGTATATGTTAGGTACTATCATCACTCCCATTTAACAAGTGGGAAAATTGAGGCTGAGAAGTAAAGACAGCTTTCAAACACATCCTACTCTTAAGTGGTGGAGTCAAGGTTCAAGCCCATGTTTGTCTGATTCCAAAGCTCCTACCCTTGACATTTTGTAGTAGAAGCAAGGACAGAAGAGAGGGAGAGAACAAAGCAGACAAAGTTTGGTTAATGGAATTAGTGGATTTTTAAAAAAACACTATGCACAAGAGAAAAAAGAAAAAAAAAAGGTTTTCTCACACCTGGGAGACATTGGTGTGTGACTTTGTTTTGTTTTAAATAAAAATTAGATCATGTCTTTCATCTACATAAAACTATCCAAAGAGGGCTTCACCCCAATTAAAATCAAGCCTGAACTCTACCATGACCAACATGTCCTAGAACCTCAGCTCCGCCCATGTTTCTCCTCTTAACACACCAACCTCGTTCCCATGTGAAGCCTCTGCATTAGGGGTTCTTTCCACAAGGGAAGGCTTACCCTCCTCCCCCATTTTTCCACAGCTATCTTGTTACCATTCAAGCCTCAGCTCAGGTCTCCTCTGACCATCCTTGCTAAAGTCACCCTCCCACTCACCTCCATTTCCTCTTTGGGTTCTGCAGTGTCTACCTTGGTCTCTGAAATGATCTCATTAATTCATTTTGCTTCTTTTCCACTAGAAAGTAAGCTCAAGTAGACTGATACCTGGTCGGTCTTGATTACAGCTGTGTCCAGAGTGCCTCCAACAGTGCTTGGCACATAACTGGATCAAGTCAGGGAAAAGTAAGGCAGGAGTGCAGAGCCCAGGGCGGGGCAAGCACCCAGGGAGCCTGACTATACTAATGGTGAGAGTAGCAACACTTGTAATCCTATTGACAGCCCACGTAGCATTCTTTCTTGCAAGAATCCATTATCAAATCCTCCTAATCCTTAGGGTTACAGAGAGAAGCAGAGGCCATGATAATAATTTCATTACAAAGGAAGTATCTGCTTAAGAAAGTTATTTCCTACTCAGATATCCCTTCCTGTGCAACACTGTCCTGTGTGTCAGGATCCTGATCCATCCAGAGAAAGGACAAGTAAGGTGGAAATGTAATGCACATGATTTGCAAGGAGAAATTGCAACCTTGCGGAAGACGCAATATTTTGCTGAGTCATGGAAAGTATTGCTCAGCTCACATACATGGCTCCTATTGGATGAGAATCTGGCAGAGTTCAGAGTTCATGGAAGAAGACAGGAAGGTAGAAGGGAAACTAGGTGATGACCCATTAAGCTCTTGAAAAGAGAATTCTATTTGACTATCAAAGGATTACAGTAGGCCCTTGGAAAAATTGAGGAAGACCTCAAAAAGTTTTACAAAAAGACCCTTCTGAGGTCCTGCTGCAGGAGTCAAATGACACACCAAACAACCGTGGCTTTTCTGTGTTGTGCAAATGCATTTGTTGTTCTATAGGACTTGAAACAAGGATTCATATGGCAGATACTTAGAGCATGGAGGAAGATGTTAGATTTGGAAATTTCACGGAATGAACAGATTTCAGGGCTTTTCATCTCAATATGAAAAAGCCATGATGTCTTGGCCAAGAAATTCCAACATAAATAAAAGAAAGAAATGAACTCAGGGGCATCTTAGAGCTGAAGGTTCTTGACCATCAGCTTGATACAACATGTCTGAGCATCTGGAGATGGAAATCCTGGGCTTTAACGTTGGGTTCCAACAATATGTGGGCAAAAGGTCATTTTTCACCCGGTGCTCTCTCAAAAGTCAGCACTGATTTGCCAGTCACTGTAAGGCAAGACTATACTGGTGAAGCTCATCATTTTCACTCTCCTTTCTGCTCACAGTTTTCCTATCACTCATGTGCTGCAGAAGTCTGGAATGCACAAAGACAATTCAAGCGCTAAGCCACCATTGCTCCAATGGGAGCCAACATTATCACTCAAAGACACATTCAGTGTTTGATTTTGGGTTTTGGGTTCCCCCCCTCAATTTGATTATAATACACATTTAGCATTTGTTTATTACCCAACACAATTGATCTCTTAACTCTTTTCTTTTTCTCTATGGACCTTCCACCCTCATGGCAAGGTAACTGGCATCTGTGACGCAGGATGGCCTGTCAAGCTTTGTCTACGCTCATACAAATACATCTAAGCATTCCAGATACATGTACACAGGGGGTGTGTTTGTTCCTCTTGGTTTTTGCAAAAATTGGATCAGATTAGACATAGTTTTTAACTGCTTTTATATGTCGTTGTTACAGATCGAATGTTCGTGACCCTACAAAATTCATAGTTGGAAATCCTAACCCTTATGCTGGTATTAGGGGGTGGGGGCCTTTGGGAGATTAGGTCAGGAGTGTAGAACACTCATGAGTGGATTTAATGCCCTTATAAAAGAGGCCCCAGAGAGCTCCCTGACCCTTTCCACTGCTCGAGGACCCAGTGAAAAGGTGGCCATCTATGAACCAGGAAGAAGATTTTACTAGACAACAAATCTGCCCAGTCTGTGGTATTATTTTTTTTATAACCACCTGAATGAACTGACAATCACAGTTATTCCTCTCAGACAATATGTCCAAATCTATCAAAATTTTTTTTAAGTAGGTTCCACTCCCCGCATGGAGCTCAATGAGGGGCTTGAACTCATGACCCTGAGATCAAAACCTGAGCTGAGAACAGATGCTTAACCAGCCGAGCCACCAAGGCACCCCATCTTTTTTTTTTAATAACTGCATAATATTCCTTCATATGCATATACCAAAAGATATTTAAACCATTGCTCTAATCATTGACCATTTTGGTTGGTCCCAAGTAATTGTTTCCATTTCTATTATAATGCCGAGATAAACTTCTGTGTTCAAAAATCCTAAACTAGTGCTTTATTTCTATAAAATAGAGGCACAGATGTGCACTACTACAACCAAATCAATGTGCGTTTAATTTTTAAAAAGAGACACTGCCAGATTTCTTTCCCAGAAAGGGCACTAGTGATGCACATTTCCAGCAGCGATGTGATAGAGTGTCTTTCTCCCACCCCCCAAGGGTGGCAAGGATGGGAAGCAGCAAGAATGTCAATGCCCTCCAAGGATAAGAACACCAAGGATAAGCCTTAGACATGGAGGATGGATAGGTGGAATTCATGCCCCCATAGAACACTGCTGAAGAGTGACAATTATTAGCTTGGGACTGTGGGGACTAGGAGTAGCCAGCCAGAAAGCACCATGAGACAAAAGGCTCAGAGGAGAAGGACGGGGGAAAGCAAGGAAATCAAGAAGACATGATATTCTCTAGAGTCAATATATGAATGATCAGTGAGCAGGGGAAAAGATGTTCAGTATCTTTCGTCATTAGGAAAAGTCAACCAAAACCACCACGTAGTACCACTTCACACCCACTAGGATGGCCATCATGAGAAAGACGAGCCATCACCAGTGTTGGCCAGGATGTGGACCTATCAGAACCCTCTTACGTTGCTGGCGGGAAGGAAAAATGGCACGGTTGTTCCGGAAAGCGATTTGGTAGCACCTTCGAAAGTTAAACATAGAGTTACTGCATGACTCGGTAATTCCACTCCTGGGTACACAGCCGAGAGAATGAAAATGTATGTCCACATGAGAATGCGGACACGAATGTTCACAACACTATTCAGATAGCTGAGAAATGGAAGCAGTCCAAAGGTCAATTGGTCAACTGAAGAATGGGTACCCAAGAGGTGGCCTATCCAAGCGATGGAGTCCTATTCAGTTGCGGAAAAGAATGAAGCATGGCGACATGCTATGACATGGGTGAACCTGAAAACACGACGCTAAGTGAGCGAATCCGGGTACAAAATGCCACACATTTCAGAATCCTAATTGCATGAAATATCCAGAAGAGGCAGATTTCTCTCCGTAGAGACAGAAAGCATATTAGTGGTCGCCAGGGGCTGGGGAGAGGGGCGACGGGGAATGACTGTGCATGCATCCAGAGTCTTTGTTTGGGGTGATGAAAACTTTCTGGGGATAGTGGGGATATGATTTGTACTACCTTATAAGTATACTCAAGCTCACTGAACTGCATGCCTTAAAAGGATGAATTTTGTGGTATGTGAATTATATCTCAATTTGGAAAAGGAAGGCATTGTATAAACAACATCCAACGGGGGGAGAGGAGTGGTTAAAGGAACCCCAAATGTGAGCACACAGTTCAGGGGAAAGACACACAGCTGGCTTTTAAGCATATGACAGGATGCTCAATTTCATGAATAGTTAGCTATGAGCAAAATGAGGAGAGCTAGCTTCCCACCTATCAAACCTGTGAGAAAGGAGATAGTTAGTAACCTAACAGGAAGGGAATACGAGAAAGAACAGCCCCATGTATCGTTGATAACAGTGTATTTTGGCAATCCCTTGGGAGAGGAATTTAGTAATATATATCAAAATTTAAAAATTCACAAACCCTGTGAACTCTAATTTCTACTCGTAGAATATGACCCTATAAATATAATTATATCGGGGAAAGAACAGATACATGCTATTTGCTGGCCCACTGTCCCCATGAGAAAAAACTAGAAGTAACCTAACTGCTTATCAATGGGGCCCAGTTAAATAAATTATCACATGGCCATCCAGTGAAATCCTCCACACGCATTAACATTCTCTGAGACACCTAGTAAGGGAAAAAAGCCATGTCCAGCTGTATGTATAGAATATTCCCATTCGTTTTTTAAAAGTGTTGCTGAGAGGTAGAGCAGCCGATTTTAAAATATGCTCAGTTGGAACACCTCTGGCCCTAAGAAATTGAAAAGAATGCTTGCCTCTAAGGAAGGAAATGGGAAGTGGATAGAGGCTCAGGGTGGGAATGTTTTTCCTGTCTTACCTTATTATGAATACAGTGGGAATGTTTATATGCATACATACTAAAGCCCACACCATCCCATGTCACTTAAACATGTACAAATAATGGAAAAAAAATAGGGGGAAAGTAGAGGTCTGGAATGGAATTTAAGGCTGACTGAAGGAATAGTTTGGCCTATTCTGCTTAGCCTGGGGCAGGCCTGACAGCCCCTGCAGGCTCTAGAACTAATGAGCCCGTGGCTGTGAGGATAGAGGCCTCCCAGGCCCGGTGGGCCCTGCATCCTGGAGTGAGGGGCATGACCTTGGAGGCGTCTCCACATTGCAGAGTCTGACCCTCTGCTCAGCAAAGTTGGACACCCCAAATTTTTAAGTCACCTGGAGTTGATGTATCCCTCAGAGGTCCTTTTTTTTTTTTTTTTTTTAAAGATTTTATTTCTTTGACAGAGAGAAACACAGCCAGAGAGGGAACACAAGCAGGGGAAGTGAGAGAGGGAGAAGCAGGCCTCCCGCCGAGCAGGGAGCCCGATGTGGGGCTCAATCCCGGGTCTCCGGGATCATGACCTGAGCCGAAGGCAGGCGCTCAACCAACTGAGCCACCCAGGCGCCCCCCTCAGAGGTCGTTTTAAAAAGGGCTCATGAATGAAGCATATAGGTGGCTTCAAAAGGGGACACAGCCATTGGGGACCTCTTACCCACGAGGTCCCTCCCTGGTGACAAAATATACCGGAGGGCGTTGTCAAGGGCAGGAGGCCTGGTGGGGCCCAGAAACCAAGCAAGCACCCTTAGAATTAATTAGCTAGAGGATCTAAATGTTTAGTGGCTTCAAGCTGGGATCACCTAAGGGTGATGATGACAATTTTTTTTTTACGTTAATTTTGTTAAGAGATGAAAAGTAGGGTGTACAACTTTACATTATCAGAAGTGGCCAACTCTGAGATCTGCTGATGGGGCCGGCATGGTGTTCGCCCAGCACAACATTTAGGGTTTTGTTTTGTTTTAAAGATTTTATTTATTTGACAGAGAGAAACATAGCCAGAGAGGGAACACAGCAGGGGGAGTGAGGGAGGAAGAAGCAGGCTTCCCGCTGAGCATGGAGCCCCATCAGGGGCTTGAACCTGGGATTCTGGGATCATGACCTGAGCCGAAGGTGGACGCTTAACCACCTGAGCTACACAGTTGCCCCAGAGTTTTGTTTTTGTTTTTGTTTTTGTTTTTTAAATAAGGAAATATCATCTGAAAATCCTCAAGTGGGGCTTTCACCAAACTATCTGATTATCTGCGGGGGGACTTCCTCAGGGCAGCCAGGCCTGGAGCCGAGAAGAGGCTCGACATCGCAGCTTTAGTGCCTGCTGATGGAGACAGACTCTGCCTAGGTGCTCAGTCTCTCGTTCTCAGAAACGTGTGGTCTCTGAGGACTGTTCTGCACAGAGCAGATCTCGCCCACTAATCTGCTGCTTTCATTGTTAAACTCCCAGAAATGTTTAGGGCAGCTTACCATTTCCTTGGTCTCCCTGATTTAAAATTGCTATTTGGGGGGGGGGGGATTTGTGCAGTGCAAGTGTTGGTAAATTCTTCCTAGTGTGGTAAAAGGATGTGAAGGGAAGGTCTTTAGAAAAGTCCGCTCTAGGATTAGAACTGTGGTGGAAGCCAGTTGTGTTTCACGATCTGGTTAAAATGCACCCTAGGGGAGAGAGGTGAAATAATAATGTCCAGCTGCCCCATGACGATCCTGTTTCTCTTTTTGCTGTGTGTCACACTTTCCCTGGGATTCTTTCAGGCTCTCTTGTCCTAGCGCTCAAGAGACAGACAAGTTAATATTTCTCATGCTCTTGAAACCATGTCAGATGTCTCTATGTGCAGAGAGAATATGGTGTCTTGGCTTCCTCTCAGTCTAGAGAGGTAAAGAACAAGTTGCGTGCTACTCAACAGAAGCTGCTGGAATTTAGTGAAATCTGACTGTGCACCCAGGAACAGAATGCTGTGCCCAGGGTGTCAGCCATGGTAGGGACAAAAAAGTCTTAGAAGAACATAAAACTGAAATGTCAATATTTTGTTTTTGAAAAAAATATATGAATAAAGAATTTTCTTTGTGAGTGCCTTCCCAGTGGTTTCCAACCATGGTTGAACATTAGCAGCTTTCAAAATAGTAATGCCCAGGAAACTTGAAAAAAGATTTGTGCCAGGGCCTTACCCTCTAGAGCTTCTGATTTACTGATTCTAGGTGGAGTCTGGCAATGGGATTTAAAAAAAAAATCCCCCCAGTGATTTTAATGTGGATTAAAAATTAGGCACCATCACTATTTTCAGGAATCGACATCGTTGTAATGGCATCCTTCATTGTTTCAGGCACAATGTGAAGGGATTTGCAAGCATTATCTTATTTTCTCTTCATAACACCATGAAGTGGAGAAGTGAAGTCTCTTGTTTAAACTTAACGCAGCTGTGAAGAAGTGAAGGGAGGCCGTAGTTTCAAGTAATTTACCCAAAAGTACTGGCTCCAGCCATGCTTTGTAGAGTCCCTGTCTGGAAGAAACTATCTAAAATGCAAAGGATAAAAAATTTGTGCAAGAGTGTTCACTGCAGTATCTTTTGGAGTGGAGAGAAAGAAAAACAAACAAAAAAAAGAATGCCCACCGTCAGGTAATGACTGAATGAACACTAGTATACCCACACCTTAAAATATTTTGTTGGTGTTGAATAACAATGAATTAAAGACTGTACTCGTTGAGCTAGAGGGATCTGTTCATGCTTGTGTAGCCCAGGGATTTGTCCTGGGCTGTGCTGGCTGGGCATGTGGGGACTAGCTGGGCATTTCTTTCTTGTCACCTGGCTTCTCGGTGGGACCAGCGTGGGCTCCCTCCCAGCAGGGCGGTCTCAGAACACTTGGACTGGCCCCGTGGTTAGCATACCCCAAAGCTAGTGCTACAAGAGACTAATGCAGAGGTCACGAGGTCTTCTTAAGGCTTAGCCTTGGAATTCACGTGTCATCCCTTCCACTCTGTATTACTGGTTATACAGGCCAGCAGGGAATGGGAGAAGACTGCAATAGGGAAACATGGATTATTTTGGGGGAGGAAGGAAGGAGTGTGCCTATCTGGAGACTGTCTACCATAATAGTGTAATAGGATGATTTTATCCAACTGAAATTCTCCCCTAGAGGTTTTGATGGAAAAAAAAAAGCACTAAGGATTAGACTTCCCAGGGCATACCTGCAAGGTGGTGGAGGGGCAAGGAACGTTGGGCCACCTGGGGGCGCCAGTTTTCCAAAGTTGCTTAGGTATGCTGAGAGGAGGGGCCTTGCGATGCAGGGAAAGGAAAAAGGGAAGTGTCTGCGTAGATGGGGTGCGGAGCTAGGTTTCAGGTGCAGAGTTAAGCATAAAGAACTTGTGGATTGAGATGAAACACAGCAAGGTTATGGGAGGAGAGAGAAAAGCAATGTTTGGGAAATGAGCTAGATCCCCTTAAAGTCCTTTGTTTTTGTTTTTGTAGTTGTATAATCATTTAAAAAAATATATATTTATTATGTTATATTAGTCACCATACAGTACATCATGGGTCTTAACGTCTTTTGAAAGGCCTGAGTAAAGAAGCGTGCTACTTTTGGTGGCTCAGCTGTAATTCTTGGATATCAGCCCTGACCCATGCTGCAACCAATCCACTCCAGCCCCTAGGTCTGGGCTTGCTGCCTGGAGACCGGCAGGGGCCTGCGGTTGGGGTGGCCACGTGACCGGGTTCTGGCCAATGAGAGTAAAAGGATGCTTAGTGAACACAGGGCCTTCTGGGAAAGAGCTCCCCTTCTATCCTAATAAAAAGGGGGGAAGGGTGCAAAATGGTGGCTCATCTTGGCCTTTCTCTTCCTGCTTTTGCATCACCTCACGTGAGGACGTGGTGATGTTGGTCCCACATTCTCACATCTTGGGGTAGCTCTGATTTTTGGCATTGGGGCTCACATTACACTTTGCCCAAGCGTCATTTGCCAGATGCGTCTGTTCGCATTACGTTATTGCATGTGCCGGGACACTTGACTCAAGTACGGATTTTCGGTCCCATAAATTGATTCCATTTACTGTATTTTTTTTTAAAGCAAAATTAGGCAATTCTTCTTTTGGGGAACAATTGTCTAGGAACAGAAAGGGAAGCTGTTAATATTTCAGAAACTTTGTATCCAGGTGAAGCAGAGACAATCTCCTGTGTCTGAAAAATACTGGGCTCTGCCAGGTACATCGTGCAGTAGTCTCTGCCATCCCACAGCATTGAGGATGAACAGTGGTTTTGTTTTACTGGGGTTTTGTTTTGTTTTGTTTTGTTTTTAGAGAGGGAACTAATGAATACATTTGATAGGGGTCAAGGAAAACGAAGAATGAGCCATTTTTATTTCTCCAAAGATTAGTGAGGTTCTAGGCATAAATACACAGGTGGAAAAATCCCAGATCATCAGAGGACATGACAGGGAAAGCCAGAGAGAAAGGACACGCATGACAACAGACTCTACTTCTAGTGTGCTTTTCTCCAGTATTCCAATCCATTTACCCCTATGCCTCCCTACAAAGCTAATATTATTCCCATTTTACGGGTGACTCTCTGAGAACACAAATTCCTTGCCAAGCTTCCACAGCTAGCGGGTGGCAGAGCTGAGCCCCACGCCCAGGTCCGTTAGACAACGAAGTGTGAATGTGCTCACGTTAGCTTTCTATTGCTGCTATAAATCACTGATATCACAATTGATATAAATCAATTGTGGTGACTTACAATAATACAAATATATTATTCTACAGTTCAGAAAGTCAGAAGTCGAAAATGGGTCAGCTTCTGGAAACTCTAGAGGAATATCTGCTCCCCTGTTCTTTACAGCTTTGAGGGGTCCCCTGCATTCCTTGGCTCATGGTCCCCTCCTTCCTGTCAAGGCCAGCACTGCAGAATCTTCTCATATCTCTCTCTCTCTCTCTCTCTCTCTCTCTCTCTCTCTCTCTGACATCTGCTTCTATCGCTCTCATCTCCCCCTGCTTCCCCCTTAGAAGGGCCCTTGAGGGTACATTGGACCCACCTGGAGATAAAAGTTATGCAGAGATAATCCAGTGAACATCAAACTGTAATGACAGCCTTTAGGAGCAGCAATGTTAAATCCAACCCAGCACAAGTAACTTTCTTCATGTGTTTACCACCTGCCAGGCTATTTTAAGTATTCCACATGTATCAACTCATTTCAGCTTCACAGATGATCTTAGAAGCTTTTACCCATTTTATAAATGAAAGGACAGAGGCTCAGAAACTTGCTGAAGCTCACAGAAGTGAGCCACGATTCAAATCCCTCATCCTGGCTTCTTTCCCTTCCTTCCTACTGCCACCCCTACTTCTTAATAAGCCTCCCCAGAAAACGTTCCTGCAGGGTGATGAACTGCTGAATCATCTTGGGGAAAATATGGATAAAAAGAAGGAACACAGTCACCCACAATCCCGCTCATCTCTTTCTCCGGTGACTTTTCTCTATGTGTGTATGTATATGTGTACCCCAGCAGAAATGAACACGGATGTGCATCAAAAGATTTGATCAGAGAATTCTGTCAAAAGGATCAAAAAAGCCCCCCAGAATCCCACTTTTATACCCCTTTAAGATCTGCATAGAAAATTATAACTTGGTTAATAACCTGGGGAAAAACAGCAAGACGTGATAATAGGGCTGCCTTCCCCGTTAAATGGGATAATCACTCCAAAGTGAGGTGCACAGGACTCAAGTTGTCAGTGAATAACAGGCAGAATTCTGACCTCAGACGATTAATCTAAACTCTACAGATTCTCCAGCGGGCGTCGGATGCGTTGAAAGCAAGGCTGCAGGGAAGTAGAGCTAAATGCAATGAACCCATGACTCACCAAAATGCGATTCTCTGTTCCCCTTGTCATGTGTACATATTCAGCCAGCCATATGCTATACCAGACTGTCGTCCTGTATTTCTGTAACCTGTTTTCCTCCTTTTAGGGATTCTTTCCATATATATGTATTCCTTCCGTATGCATATAAGTGTGTAGATAGATGATAGATATAGATAGACAGGTAGATATAGATGATAGATAGATAGATAGATGATAGATAGATAGATAGATAGATAGATAGATAGATGGATGTTGGGGAGGAAAGGAGGGAAAGAAGTAGAAAAGGAGAGAGAGAGGGAGAAAGGGGAGGGTTTTTCTTAATTCCTAACCCTTTGTTCTTCTGTTCTTCCTATACACTCCTTGCCCTTGTGCCCTATACTACAAATAGGGGAATGAGCATATAATTATGATAGAGAAAGAAAGTGGTTTCTGTAGAGCGTATCATACATCAATGCCTCTCGATTTCTTGAGAACAAACATCACAGTGTGTGAATTATATAAATGGTATGATTCATCTCAAAACCTGTGCATGTCAATGACCAGCTTTTTACCCTGTTCTCATCAAGGGCTGCTGCGGTACACACAATCCATTCGGTGTACATCCAAGTGTAAGTTTGACCCACAGGGTTTCAAGGGAGGAAGAAAGTTGGGGACTTTTCTCTCCAGCGATTGCCAATCCTGGTGTCAGATTCCTCTAGAAAGCTCCCGATCTTAGTTTATTGGAGGTAGAGCCTATGGGAGGGGATCTGCCATCTAAGCTTTTAATAAACTCCTCAGGAATGAGGTTGTGATATAGAAAAAAAATACCTATTTCATCCCCATTCCTGGCACAGACCACATAAAATTTATCACATAAATGGTGAGAGGCAAGAAGACGTCTTTTGTTATTCATAACAAGCCAGCCCTTTTTAACTACTTCGGAGTTTATGTTAATGAGGCGACTTTGGAAAGCCCCTAGGCTGGGGGCCCGGGGTTGCCGGGGGAACCAGCCCCGTGATTAGAGGGTTAGCACTTTCAGCCCCACCCCCCATCTCTAGGGAGGGGAGAGTGGCTGGATATTGAGTTCCACCACCAATGGCCAGTGACTTAATCAATCTTGCCTGTGTAATAGAGAATGCACAAAAATCTGTACAGTACAGGGTTCAGAGAGCTAGACTGTGAGAAATGGGGGTGCAGGGAGGGTAGTGTGCCCGGCCGGAGCACGGAAGCTCCATCCTCCGCAGGAGTCCTCCTACCTTGCTACTTGCCTCCCTTCCATCTGGCTGTTGCTGAGTTGTATCCTTTTATGATAAACTGGCCATCTAGTAAGTCAGCTGTTCTCCCGAGGTCTGTGAGCCCTTCTACCGAACGACTGAACCCGAGGTGGGGCTCATGGGATCTCTGATTTGTGCGGGAAAGCTGATTTCCCACTGCTTGCTAAAGTGGGAGGCAGTCTTGAGGGACTGAGGCTTCAGCCTGTGGGGGCTGATACCACCTTATGTCGATAGAATCAGAACTGCACTGAGATGGAGGATAGAGGACACCCAGAAGCGTCACAGAATTGCTTGGTATGGAAACCCCACACATGTGGTGTCAGATGTGGTGTGAGTAGTAGAATATAGAGAAAGGAGTTTTCCCCTAACACTAGGACATTCTAAAACCTCTAGAACCCATCATAGGACTCATTTTTTTTCATTGCTCAGAAGAAGAAACTGAAGCTCAGAAACTTCCATGCAAATGACAGCAGAATTATAATTATAAAACACTGCCAACAGCTAACACATAGAGCACTTACTCTGTGGCAGGCACTGAAGTAGGTGTTTTATTAAATCCAATACTTATGTTGTGGGTACTATTGTTATCCCACTTTACAGACAAGGAGACTGAGGTTCAGAGAGCTTAAGTAACTTGCTTAAAGACACAGAGCTGGTAGATGCCAAAGCCAGCGATGGGATTCCAGAGTTCTTCCCCTTAACCACTTCTTATAGAAGTTTATATATATATATATAATCTGCAAAGTAGAACCCGGCCACTTTTGATGCACTGTATGTATAGTCTTATAGCGGGACAAAATAAAACAGATAAGCATATCATCCCATTTTCAAACTGGCCTCGTGCAGGGAATATTCCGTTGCCTAGTCTGCTTCCCCAGTTTCTGGGGAGTTCCTAAGTGCCGGCTAATGTGTAGGTGCTTCACTGACAGTCTCCTTTTGACCTCTCGGGAACTGTGTGAGCAGAGTGCCTGACAGGTGGCTCGATCCCAGACCCCGAGACCAGGACTTGAGCTGAAGGCATACGCTTAACCGCCTGGGCCACCCAGGTGCCCCACAGAGCAGGGACTTCAACCTCCATCTGTCCGACTCCAAATGCCAGCCTCTTCGTGTTTTCACTCTTTTGCTTTTGTCTTGTCTGCTGGACATCCTCGGCCTCTTTCAGCAGTTACCCATACTCAGAAGGGTTGGGTGCTGCTCAGAGTTGAACTGTAACGCCCAGCGCTTGTGACTTCATTTGGAAACAGGGTCATTGCCAATGACCACTTTAGGATGAGGTCCATTGAGGTAGACACCAACCCAATGTGACTATGTCCTTATAGGAGGGGATGTGGACACATGGACAGACATGCAGAGAGAGGACAACATTGGGAAGCCACAAAACACCTGAGTCTCCTAAAAGCTTGGACAGAGGCAGGGAACAGATTCCTGCTCCCGGTGCTCAGAAGAAGGCAACATTGCCGATGTGGTCAGGCCGCGGTACAGAGGACTGTCCAGGAGGACTGTCCCCTAGCTGGGACTACTCATCCTCATCACTGGGTTCTCATTCTCTCCTACCTACCCACTTCCCCACTGGCTCATAGTCTGTACCTTCATTTTTGTGTCTGTGGTTTTCTTTTTTAATACAACTGAATACAATCCAAAGTAAAGACTTGTGGCCTCCAGCACTGTGAGACAACATGTTTCTGTTGTGTAAACTACTCATTTGTGACACTGTCCCCGTAGCCCCAGGTCACTAACACTAAGGTTTTCAATGTGAGCCTATGAGCCTGTGTCTTTAAGCCCTGCATTTTCCTTTCACCATACACAGGATCAGCAGACCCTTCCCTCAGCCCCCAGGAGCAGGCCCGCTTCCCCTGCATGGCACTGACCTTCATCATAGAAAGGAATGTCACAGGTCGATATCATCACCGGTGTCCCATTTTGACCACATTTACACTCAGAAGCCACCTGCAACAGAACACGTGGCATTCGTAGTCAGGTGTTTGGGGAAAATCAGAACTCAAGGAAGAACCGCAAGGCCACAGGGTGCATCACTGAATTAAACTTACTTTGAAGGCTGTGTTTCTGGAAAGTACCCACCATCCCTTAATGCCTCAGGAAACTAAGGAACCCATTCATCTCAGTGAGCTCCACAAACACAGGCAGGATGGGCCCCATTGTACAGATGAGACGCCCAGCTGACAGGGACACTTGTCTAATCAGTGGAGAGTGAGAATTTGACACGCCGATGCCCCAGCCCAGTGAGGGTGACAGCGTGTCACGGTCCCACACACACAGCACTGCCCGCAGCTCTGCCCTTAGTCAACAAACTTGTCAAATACAGGAAGTTCGCCGTGGCTTTCCTTCTGCTCCACACCCTCTCCCTCCATCCTCACTGTTGGAACTTTGTTCCAATTTCCTGCCCTGATTGTTTTTATTCTTGTCCTTTGCTGCAGATAGTTTAAAAACTTGTATACGTTTGTATGTATGTGCGTGTTCGTACAGAAAGGAAAACGTTCCAAGAGAGAACGCATGTTATATAATGCTATTTTGGTATAAGGCCATGTATATTATACCACCAATAGCTGACACTAATTGGATATTGATTATGTGCTAAGTACTCTGTATGTGGTATCATATTTTGTGAATCGTGCCGATTGTGTCATATCTGTGACTAAGTGCCCAGAGAGAAAACTACAGTCTGAACGGCAACTCCCGAAGGTGGGAACATTCAGGGAGGACACAGAAGGCTTTTTTTTTTTCTTTAGGTTTTTATAATAGTCTTAAGGGTTGAAAATAAGCCTGCGTTCTTGAATCTATCATTAACAGCCCCCCCCCCACCACCAAGAAATCACAACAAGGAAACATCTAACCTGTGTGACTGACCCCGAGCTCATTAACGGCATCCCTTGGGGTGATCCTGAGTGTGCCAGTTTGATTTCTTTGGCTCCCAGAGTTTTTGTTTTCAAGTCTTTGGAAATCAGCTGCCAATGTTTAAAAAGCAGGAGATTTCATGAACCCTGTTTTCCAACCCCTAATGACAAACCAGACTGGGAGCATCTGGATGGTTTCTTTCAGCCAAAGCCCGCCATCTGCAAATGGACCATTGGTCTCCGGTCTCCTGAAGGTCCTGCCTGCCCGCTTCCCTCCTTTCTGTCACTGCCCACTGCTGAGCCCCTGGAGGCCAGAGGCGCCCAGACCAGGAGTCACTTGGGAGCTTGAGAGACTCCTGAAGCCAGAGTCATCACCCAAAGGCTGTATTTCAGTTGCAGTCAGGTGGGACCAGGGAGCGGGAGTCTGTCTGTGAAGCTTTCCAAAGGATATACTCAATGGTCAGGCTTGACACCCACTCTGCAGGCACTGGGGTTTTTAGCCCATTTCTTCAAAGCCAGCCTTCTATTCTGAGCAGGAATTCTCCAATGATATGGTCAATATTAGTTCGTAGGGGGTTGAAAGCCTCCTATGGGGGTTTCCATGATCACTGGGCCCTAAGTCTTAAATGGAATCAATTGCAGAAGCACCAGATGGTAGAAATGTAGGCTTTCTGCCACTTGGTCATAGAAGATGTAAGGAGCAGTGTTGGGGTGCCCCTGGCCTCAGCCCTCCAGAGCAGTCTCCTAAAGGAAGAGTTCCTAAATCAGGAGAGCCCCACCCTGGCTGCACTGAAAATGCCAATGCCTGCCCTCACTCTTACGAAGATTCTGATTTAACTGGTCTAGGGTGCTACTCTGGCCAGGAGATCGCAATGTGTAGCCGAGACTGCGAGCTACTGACCTGCACCTGGGGCTTCCCATCCTCAGCACCAGTGAAATTTGGGGCCAGATAATCCTGTGTTGTGGGGGCTACCCTGTGCACTGCATCTCTGGATTCTGCCCACTAGATCAGTAGCCTCGAGCTGTGACAATCAAAAATGTTTCCAGACACTGCCACGTGTCCCTGGTAGGGAGGTGGAGGGGGAGGCAGGCAAAAATCACACACAGCTGAGTTCCACCTGGCGGTAGGGACCAAACTGGTCCCATATGATGCACCTGGGAGGTCCTTAAAGACCCAGGCAGCATAGACTCCCAGCCTTATAAATTTGGAGTCAGTAAGTCTTAGGTGGGGTCTTAGAGCCTACATATTTGACAAGCTCCTGGATGGATGCTACGGATTTGAATAGAACTGAAGAATCCATGGGAACAGCAGCACATCAATAATGTCTGTGTGATGAGCACTGAATAGGCCATTTATTCTGCTATCACCCCCAAATCTAGCTGTCAGTAGCTAATGACCGGGGACACTAACTACGGTACCTTGTTAGCATCTGTCTCCGATTCATTCTCTTGGTCTTCAGCTCTTTGTGGGACACTCATTTGGTTACCCATTGTTCCTGCAATAGAGAAAAAAAGAGACGGGGGGAAAATTAGAACAAAAATCTTTTTTTTTTTTTTTGAGATAGTCAATTAAGTGTGCTTATTTTTTTATTACATTATTTTATTTTTTCAGTGCTCCAAAATTCATTGTTTTGCCCCACACCCCATGCTCCATGCAATATGTGCCCTCAGTACCCACCACCAGGCTTTCCCATCCCCCCACCCCTCCCCTCCAAGAACCTCAGTTTGTTTCTGAGTCCAAAGTCTCTAAGGTTTCATCTCCCTCCCTGATTTACCCCACTTCTCATTTCCTTTCCTCTCCTACTGTCCTCCATGTTACTCCTTATGCTTCACAAATAAGTGAAACCATATGATATTTGACTTTCTCTGCTTGACTTATTTCACTCAGCATAATCTCTTCCAATCGAGTCTATGTTGCTACAAAAGTTGGGTATTCATCCTTTCTGATGGAGGGGTAATATTCCATTGTATATATGGACCATATCTTCTTCATCCATCTGTTGAAGGGCATCTTGGCTCTTTCCACAGTTTGGCAATTGTGGCCATTGCTACATTGAACATTGGGGTACATATGGCCCTTCTTTTCACTACATCTGTATCTTTGGGGTAAATATCCAGTAGTGCAATTGCAGAGTCAAAGGGTAGCTCTATTTTTAATTTTTAAAGGAATCTCCACACTGTTTTCTGAAGTGGCTGCACCAGCTTGCATTCCCACCAACAGTGTAGGAGGATTCCCCTTTCTCCACAGTCTCTCCAACACTTGTTGTTTCCCGTCCTATTAATTTTGGCCATTCTGACTAGTGTAAGGTGATATTTCAATGTGGTTTTGATTTGAATTTCCCTGATAGCTAATGATGATGAATATTTTTTCATGTGTTTGTTAACCATTTGTATGTCTTCCATGAAGAAGTGTCTGTTCATGTCTCCTGCCCATTTTTTGATGTGATCACCTTTTTTCTTTTTTGGTTGTTGAGTTTGAGAAGTTCTTTATAGATCTTGGATATCAGCCCTTTGTCTGTAGTGTCATTTGTGAATATCTTCCATTCCATAGGTTGCCTCTTTGTTTTATTGACTGTTTCCTTTGCTGTGTAGAAGCTTTTTATTTTGATGAAGTCCCAAAAGTTCATTTTTGCTTTTATTTCCTTTGCCTTTGGAGATGTACCTTGAAAGAAGTTGCTATGTCTGATGTTAAAGAGGTTACTGCCTGTGTTTTCCTCTAGGATGTTGATAGATTCCTGCCTCACGTTGAGGTCTCTCATCCATTTTGAGTTTATCTTTATGTATGGTGTAAGAGAATGGTCAAGTTTCATTCTTCTATTCGTAGCTGTCCAATTTTCCCAGCACCATTTATTGAAGAAAGTCTTTTTTTCCACTGGATATTTTTTCCTGCTTTATTGAAGATTATTTGACATAGAGTTGAGGGTCCATATCTGGACTCTCTACTCTGTTCCATTGGTCTGTGTGTCTGTTTTTGTGCTAGTACCATGCTGTCTTGGTGATCACAGCTTTGTAATAAAGCCTGAAATCAGGCAATGTGATGCTGGGGCTTTGCTTTCCTTTTTCAACATTTCTTTAGCAATTCGGGGTCTTTTCTGGTTCCATATAAATTTTAGGGTTGTTTGTTCCAGTACTTTGAAAGATTTGGTGGACTTTTGATTGGGATGGTGTTGAAAGTATAGCTTGCTCTGGGCTAAAACAAAACTCTTATTCCCACCTATGAAGTTAAGTGTTGAGATCTGACAAGTTACCGTGGGTGTATTACTACAAGCCCAATGTTAGGTCAATTGCTTTTATTTATTTTGAGGGATGAGAAAAGATTTGGGACTCATACATTCAGTAGAACTGAAGTTAAATGCAACCCTAGTTTTCAACTACTGGAAGGAAATAGGTATTGGTATGAAAAGTATATTCAGTATAGATAATATTTTTCCCCCTTCTAGCCAAACACATCTTTGTATCAAGGAGATTTTAGAATGAAGATAATCAAAATAATACTTATATTTTTTAGTACTCTCTGATCATCAAACTAAATTAGATCCCCTGTTAAAAGCCCTCGTGGCACTCGCTTCTTGTTTGTCTTTGTTTTTCATAGCACTTAGTGCTACTTGTAATTATCCATTTATCTGGCTGTGTTTTCACTCATTCATTGATTCAACAAATACATACTGAGGACCAACTCTGTACCTTATGGTGTACCAGCCACGGGCGTTTTGACTGTGCATTCCAGAGACCAGGCCCCCTGACTTCACGGAGCTAAAATCTGGTGGGTAGATAATAAACAAGACAATAAATCCATCAGCCAGGCCATTTCTGATAGTTCAAGGCAGGATGGTATAGTGACTTGGAGCCCAGAGCCCAAGCAAGACAACCTGGTCTTGACCTCTCTCTCTGCTTCCCCTTGCTGTGTGTCTTTGCGTGACTTAATAGGCTCTCTGTGCCTCACAGCCCTGCTACAAGGACTCAATGATTAATGCTTGTGGTAAGTGTGGTAGGTAAAGTTGTAAGAATAACATCTGGCTCCATATAAATACTATCTAAGTGCTTGTTAAACTCAAACACATAGGATTTAATGCAATGAACAAAAGTAAATTGGTGATATAACAGGGGCCGGGCAAGGGGGGTAAGAGGCAGCAGTGCTAGGCAGGTAGGGTGGTTGTGGGTTGAAATAACAATGGATCCAAACAGGGAGGGCCAAACAGGACATTTACTTCTCTATCCCTTCCTTGATACACGGTAAACATCATGAGGTCAGGACTGCCTTTCCCTGCTGTTGCATCTTCCCTTCTCATGGTGGTGTGCATTTATCAGGTGATAGTTCTCAGTTACGGGTGGGAGGAGGGAATAATGGTTGATAATTACCCCTCCCTGGCAGGCACTGAGCTAGGCGTGTGCCTGGCATCCTTACTAAGCTTCTTGAGAGCCTTGCTTTCATAATAATGAGAAAAGCCAACAATTACTTAGCATGTTCTCAGTTTCCAGCACTGTTTGCTAAGGGCACTCCTGGAGGCGGTTTATGGAATCCCTCAGCACCCCCGAGAAGTGGGTGTTGCCATCTTCTGGTTCTAGATAGAAGGAAGCTGAGGCCGAATCACTTTCCAAAGGTCACCCAGTTGATGATGGCAGAAGCAAGATTCAAACTGGCTGCCTGGGCTCCTAACCCCTGGAATAGTCTGCATATGATTACCTCCCCTTCTAGAGGAGAGAATTAGGGCCCCAAAACTCACCCAGAAGAGACATCTGGGAAATACAGAGTGAGGATTTGACCCAGAAGAGGCCGGGTCTCAGAAGTTGGACTCCTTCAGACATTCCAGAGACCTGCCGCCTCAAGGCGTGAAAGTTCCTTTTTCACACACACAAATACTGTGTGTCTGAGGAGCCGCAGTAGCTTTCAGAATATAAACCAGGACTTCTGATTTCTTGCTGAAAGCAACCTGTAGGCGACTCCATGGTTTCCCAGGGAATTCTGGCCCACGGTATGAGGTTTCATGCCCTGGTAATAGACACATTGAGTCATCGGAAATTTCAGAGGCCAAAAAAGGGTCATAGATCTCACCACCTGCTCTCTTGGGGGAATTTGATCGATAACAGTATCTGGGGATTTTATGTGTTTCTAAGCATACCAGCTAATAAAACTGAGGACTTCTTAACACATAGAGGATACTAGTTGTTTTTTTTGCGAGGCTTCCTATTTATAAAATCCATGACATGCATACTTAACAATAGACCACCACTTCCATCTATAAACAGGGCATCATGAATATAATATTGAATCCTCAAGACTGGGGCAGGCAAACAAGAGCTGTGGGCCAAATCCAGCCCGCTGCCTAGTTCAGTGTGGCCCGTGAGCTAAGAATAGGCTTTACATTTATAAGTGGTTGGGAAAAAAATCAGAAGAAAAACCATAGACTGTGACACAGGAAGATTATATGCACTCCAAAATTTCCTATCTATCAGTAAAATTCTATAGGGAGACAGCCACGCCCATTCATTCTCATCTTGTCAGCAGGGGGCTGATTTCACGCTACAAAGGCAGAGTTGCAGACTTGCAACAGAGATTAGACGGTCTAAAAAGACTTTGCTATTCACTATCTGGTCTTTTCCAGATTGTTATCAACCACCGCTGGAGATCACCCTGAGTGATACATACCTAGTTTGCAAATAAGGGAATTGAGGGAGGTAAGAGACCAAGTGTTGTTGATAGTTAGACTGACCAGGATTTGAACCCACTGTGTATAAAAATAGAGATGACAACTCTAACAACCACAACAAAACTGGTGAGTAATTACCATGTGCTGAGAAACTATTCAAAGGGCTTTGCTTACAGTAAACTCATTAACTCCTTGAAGCAAATCAGCAAGGTAGTGGCATCATTATTCCGATTTTACAGACAAGGAAACCGAGGCCAGTAGGTGAAATGCCTTGACCAAAGCCACGCACAAGGATAGACACGCAAAACATTATGTCAACACTCAAGCCCAGCATTTCACAAAATTACAAATGAGTCACTAATGGGTCTTGCAAACTTTTCAAGCTGTTCTTCTTCAATCCACATTCAGTCCAATTTGGGGGCTACTTTCAAAAAAATGCTTGTCATGAAAAATCTTCGGGCTGCAAAAAGTGTGATGTGAGCAGGCAGGAGAACTTTTCCCTCCACGGAGGCGGGGCTCTGTTTTCCTGATAATTGCACATTGGAAGTCATCTCTTGGCAAATTCAAGGCCAAGTGGATGGAAAGAAGGACGCTGCATTCGCCGGTCTTTCGCAGGGAGAACCTGGATTCAGATAATACTGCTTCTCCCAGCAGTTATAACGTAGGTGTTGTGAAATTGTTCCTGCTCTTCTTCAGATTTTGTAAAGAACAGGATTTACATGGGACAAAAACAAAAGGTTCCTGCCACCTATTGGCCATCGTCAGTATCAGCAGAAATGAATACAGTCACTCTCCAGGGCAAGGTCAGACTCTTTGGGGAGGTCAAGGGGAGCACCTTTGCATTTAGCAATAACATCTTCTGTTAAAAGTTGGCTCAAGCATGGCAAGTCCTCCCTGCCCTTAAGATAGTACAGCTAATAAAACAATCATGATAATCACATCTGATGTGTGGGGAGAGCGAGCCATGTGCGAGCCAGTGCTGAACACTCTAGGTAGAGAGCCACGTAGCACGAAGGATAAGGATGGGAGTGATCTAGGGCAAGTTACCAAGCCTCGATGGGCCTTGGCTTCCTCTTCTGTAAAATGGGGATAACAGGGGCGCCTGGGTGGCTCAGTCAATCAAGTGTCTGCCTTCAGCTCAGGTTAATCACAGGGTCCTGGGATGGAGCACCGGATGGCATCAGGCTCCCTGGGCTCCCTGCTAAATGGGGGGTGGGTCTGCTTCTCCCTTTCCCTCTATCCCTCCTCCCCAGTTAGGTTCTCTCTCAATCTCTCTCAAATAAATAAATAAAATCTTTTTAAAATTTTTTAAAAATGGGAATGACAATAGCTCCCACATTAAGTGGCCGTTGCAAGAATTCAGTGAGTTGCTGTAGACAAAGTGGGGGGGAAGAGAGCAGGACGCATGGTGGTTGCCATGATTGGCACCATTATTCCCATGGTGGTTGCCATGATTGCCACCATTATTCTCATGTAGATTTGCAGGCAGTTTTCCCCAGTATCTCCCTGATACTGAGAATCAGCTGCGGAACCCAACACCGCCTCTGATTCCCAACATTCTCTCACCGAAGAGTCAGGTTGGAGCCCTGGATCTGTATTTTTAGTAAAGGCACACGGGCATCTCATAATCAGGCACGTACAGAAAATACCATGATAGTGAGCATCAGTCCAGGCTGTCCTGGGAGAGAAGGTGTTCAGGGGCTCAGGACCTTCAGGCTAAAAGCAGGAAAGCCCCTCCAGCCCTGGGGCAAACTAGACTGAGCTGATCTCTCTATAACCCAGCTCAAGGACTCTGGGAGGCAAGGCCTCTTTACCCCCTTGTTAACGGATGGCAAAACTGAAGCTCAAGGTGGTTCAGACAATAATTCCTCTCTGTGATGGATTTTTTCCGATGTCCAACAAATGAGAAAAATGAATCAGATCAAGAGATTTTCCATCAAGAAAGCTGTATTCATCTGAAAGAGGCAGTTTTTGTTTGGAAGAAAAAAAAGAAAAGAAAAGAAAAAAAAAAAAAAACAAATTTGAGGGCGCCTGGGTGGCTCAGTGGGTTAAAGCCTCTGCCTTCGGCTCAGGTCATGATCTCAGGGTCCTGGGATCAAGGCCCCCATCGGGCTCTCTGCTCAGCAGGGAGCCTGCTTCCTCCTCTCTCTCTGCCTACTTGTGATCTCTCTCTGTCAAATAAATAAATAAAATCCTTAAAAAAATGGATTATTAAAAAAAAACAAATTTGAAGGTGAAGCTCTTTCTTTCATGAACCAATGGTGTTCGTTGTTTTGTTTTTAATGACCTATTCTGACATTGAACACCCGCCAGGCCATATGGTACGTGTTTTGTTTTTGAAATTGGACTCATGTTGGAGGCGTTAGCATTTTGAGAACAGAGGTCAGTCTTTGCCGGGGTCGTTTGGATAGAAAGTCTTGTTACTTCTCCACCTCTGGCTGGTCACAATCAGTGGGTGCAGGAGAAATGGGGGGTGGGCTTAAATCCCTGTGCCCGGGCCCCAGGCAGACCCGATTGCTCAGATTTTCCAGGGTAGGGCCCAGGGCACCAGTACATTTTCAAGATCTCCAAGTGATCTCTGTGACAGCCGAAGGCCACTATTTTGGATGCTTCGAGGTGCACAAATGGCCAGGGACCTCCCCCAGATGCTGCCTAACCTGACACATAGACCACAGATTCTCAGATGGAGGAAGAGCCTCTGCCTTCGGGCCCCATAATCATCAAAATCCCAGGCATCTGACCGCCCCCCCCCCCAACCTTGTCAGGGCCATCTTTGTGAGTCCTCTGTGTTGTCAGCCTGCAAATGCCGGGGAACCTAGGTCTCTAGCTGCCCTTCCCCGAGAATGGGTATGCAGGGCATGGTGGCTCCAGTCAGCCTCACCCATCCAAGTGAGGACCATATTGTCCTCTAGGAGACATTTCTGAGGGTCATGACTCAGAGTAGGAGGGCTGCGGTTGTTGCCCAGTGAGTGGAGACCAGAGATACTGCTGAACATCATGTAGGACAGAGGATAGCCCCTAGCAGAGAATGATCTGGTCCCAAATGTGACCAGTGTGGAGGCTGAAGGATCCTGGGCTACGGGCCGGACTCAGCAGTCTTCTCCTTGCACTTATGGCCCAGCGTTCCCTAGTGACCCATGTTTCTGAGGAGTTGTGGATCTAGTCCCTGGTGGTGAGACAGAGGGGCTGTGTGTCCTGGCTCATAGCAGCTGTGGGCATTAGCTTCAGCTCTGCGCCAGGTTTCTTCTCATCGCTCCCATGTGAAGCTAAAGAGAGTGCAGTCCACACGTGTGTAGCCCAGTGGTTGGTGCACAGCAGTTAAGGACTAAAGATTAGCCATTTTAATAAGGGCCATATAAAATATGCTGTACCTTCGTAATAATAATACCTAGCATTTCTATGGTGCCTGCTCCAGATGCTGGTCCCTGCCCTGAGTGTTTTCTTATAGGTATGTATCACATCCTCACAAGGACCCCATGAGGTATGCATTTATATCATCCCATCTTACAGATGCAAAATGTGCATGCAGGAAGCCTACGCTCCTTGCCTAAGATTGCGCTGTGGACTGAACTGCTTCTCCCTCCAGATTCACAGGGGAAAGCCTTAACTGCCACTGTGTCCAGAGACAGAGTCTCTAAGGAAGTAATCAAGGTTAGAGAAGGTTAGTGGGGTGGGGCCCTGGTCTCAGAGGATTAGCATCTTTGGAAGAGGGGACGCTGAGAGAGTTTGCTCCCTCTCCACCACATGAGGACGCGGTGAGAGGGCAGTGGAGCAAGAGAACCAGGAAGAGAGGTCCCACCAGGGTCAGAGTCCGCCCTGACCTTCGCCATGGACTGCTGGCCTCCGGAGCTGTTGTTTAAGTCCCCCAGTCTATGGCACTGTTGTTACGGCTGCACCAGCTGACTAATAAAGATCACCCGCTGGTAAGTGGGAAACTCAGGCTTTAAACCTTGCCAGCCTGGTCCCGCAGCTCAAATCTTAACTTTTTACTTCTCACCTTCTGCTGTGTCCTCCACCATGTAAGTTAGGCTCTTATTTCACTAACTATGTCTATGTAATGTAATACACTACAGAACATAAAATACCATGTAGCTGCTTGTGCAATAAGAAATTAAAATCGTAACCAGTCATGGAATGTGGTTTGGTCAGCAACTGATGCACACTCGAGGAGAAAGGCACAGCTGAAGGGCCGTCAGCAATCTGTGTGCAAAGATTTAGCACGAGGGCTTAGCAGTAGTCAGGTGAGAAAATGTTAGTCTTTCCTAATACTCTTTATTTCCCTTATGAATGTTGTGATCCCCTTAGCTCTGTGGTGTGCTTACTCACCCTGGAAGTGATCCTCGACCCCCTCCTCTTTCACACCAGTGACTGGTGTTTAGGTCATCTCCTTATAGCTAGAGCTTAGCAGCAAGCCCTCCTCCAGGGAACAGATTCAACCCTACACACGGGACAGGCTGCCCCTGAGAATACATTTCTGAAAGCTGTTTTCCAGCGAGGAGCTAAACGACTGTTTAGTGGAAAGGGGAGGTTCTCGGATGGTGGTAGGGTGAGAGAATTAGTCACCAAGTAAGCAGAAACACCTTTGATCAATGCCATGGAATGTAGGCAAGCTGCAGGTCCTCCTCACCACCCAGTGGAGGGCCGTGCCAACAGAGCCATCTGGTGCACCCAGCAGAGCAAGATCTCTGCCCCCCAACTCCAAAGGTAAGATCAAAATGAGTAAAGAGACCAGACCTGCTCTGCCAGGTCCCATGATCCTGCATCTCCCTGCATTCCTCAGCACAGTGCTGGGAGTGGTAGACACTCTGAGGGCCATGTACAGTGGTACAGGTTGCCTCCTGCACAAAAGGGGCACATGAGGACTGAAATCCATCCTTCAGTGTGCTCCCCAAGCCCTGTGCCCTAGAATGCACACGTGGACCCAGGAGAAGAGGTCCCCTTAGCAAAATCACACTGAGTATTTTAGGAGCACTCAGTAGTTGATTTCTTGCTGTGGGAACACTCAAAGTTATGTGTCTATAAATGGTTCCTGTGCCTGGAAGACTTAAAACTTACTCTCTTGTTCCGTGTGTTGCACCAAACATCTTTCAGCTAATAGGATAGCGGGGAGCGTCATCTGAAGGCTTACTCTGATCCAGGCAAGGCCAAAGAGGCACCTGGGTGCAAAATGCAAGCAGGCATCCTCTCAGGTTTGGGCGGGGGCGAATCTGCACTTGGGAATGAGGGGCCCCTCCCCAGCCCTGGAGTTTGCCCTCCGGGTGCCTTGCTTGCTCCACCCTAGTCCTGGCTCTGGGGCCAGGAACTTTGCTTTCATTGTTTCTGCTTTTCTTTACAGCACCCCATGATTCCCCCCACTACACAGATAAAGAAGCTGAGGCTCAGTGATGCATTTGCCTCACCTCTAGAACACAAACCTCATGAGGACAGGTGCCTGGTTCATCCTGCTTTCTTTAGTGGACGTTGGTGATTAAATGTATAAACAAGAGTAATTCCCACTACCCAGCCCCCCACGATCCCCCCAGCCCCAGATCAGAAAGGTCTAAAGAGGCAGAGCTGGGATAGAACGGCTGCAGTGACTCAGGCTGTCACATCCACCGCCATTCCCAGTGCTGGGCAGCGGATAGGAGCTGCCAACAGCGGGGCCATCAGCCAACGTGGCCCTCCAGCAGGACAGAGGAACCCGCGTGGAGCGGAGTCCTCGAGTCCTGTCCCTCTGTGTGAGCATCTGCTGTTGTGGGAAACCAGCCAGGATGGGTCCTGCCGGGCTGCCCGCTCTCCAGAAGCACATGCCTTCTTGGTAAAAAGACAACCAACAGCTCCCGAGTTTCAGAAACTTTGGGAAAAAAGAACCCTCCATGACTGAGGACTTGGCCTTCCCCTCACTCCCCCTTAAACAGAAAATGACTTGAACACACTCCTCTCTTGGCTTCTTTGGAGGCAAAGCAGGATACATGCACCCCAGGCCTGAAGCCAGTAGTGTCCCAACAGACCCCCGAGAGACGGTGGGTGAATCGGGCACTCGCCCTTGGTGCAAAATTTAAGAGGGCACCCGAAAACTTTAGCCGTCAAGATGAAGAATATATTTTAACACAATATATAAAAAATCACAGTGGTTCTCTTACTGATCCTATCTTTACTTAACCTCTTACCTTGTTCATTGTGGATGTTTTGGCATTAATTTTATTTTTAAAATATTGCTGAAAATATCATTTATCTTGGGGTGCCTGGGTGTCTCCATTGGTTAAGCATCTAATTATTGATTTTGGCTCAGGTCATGATCTCAGGGTTCTGAGATCAATTCCTGTGTCAGGTTCCTGCTAAAGACACTCTCTCTCTCCTACTCCTTCTGCCCCACCCCCATATATATATATATAGTTTATCTTGATGACTTAGTTTTTTGGTGTCTTAAATTCTGTACACCTGTGCGTGCTTCATTCACTTCACTCGGATCCCGAATGGATTGGATCTCAGCTTCATTCCGGGAGACTTGGAAGGAGTTCCCCACCTGCCCTTGCCTCATCTCCCGAACTGTCAGAGAGACATGATGATGACAATAGAAATAAAACTTAACATTGATAGTGCATACAGTCGTCTCAGCCCTCACAAAGTTTGCTTGGATCTTGACACTACAACTGTGTTCATTTTAAGAGGAAGCCCAGAGCGGTGAAGTAACCCGCCCCGGGGCACCCAGCCAGCCTCTAATCACCTTGATACTTCAAGGTAGGAAGTAGTTTCAGAGGACAATGCCAACTACTGGAGTCCTACAGGTGGGATTCAAACCCAGCACCCACCTCAAAGGATGGCTTTGAGTGTTAAATAAAACAATTTATGTCAAGCAAGAGATTCACACAAGGTGTCCTTCTCCCTATCTCATCTACTTCCTTAGACCATGCCGCTTGGCACAGACTCAAAGTCAGCTTTACTATGGGGGACCCTTGTCTTGACAATGGTCCCCAAATCCCGTAGTATACCCCTTTGTCTGCTGATTTTTTTACCCCAAGTCTTACACTTGAAAGGACTTCAATGGTTTCAAGCAAATTGGAACTATTTTTGTTGTTTCTCACCTGACACCACCCACATGGTCACATAATCCTTCTATAACCCATTTGGGTACGGCTATTTTTGGATCCATTTCATAGATGGCGAAACTGAGGCTCACACACACCCAAGGCCACACAATCAATCAGTGGCAGAGCTGGGGTCGAACTCAATCCTCTGATGCCCAGCATCTGTTTCACTACCAGCCACAAACAAGCCCAATCTGGAAGCCGTTACCTGTCTCGCCCCGGGTGGGAGGGTCTTCAGTCCCCTGGAGTGCCTTGGGGCTGCTCCTGCTCTGCTTGGGGGTGCCTTGTCTGCAGCTGGCGCTACCCAGTGCTAGGCAGGCAACTGAGCCTGGCTCCCTGCCCTTTGCTTCCTCCTCCGGAGCCTGCTGGCTGAATACACAGAGCAGGGAAAACAGCAGTGTGGGTGGGGCCCTCCTCTCCAATGATCGTCCTAGGTCCTACGGAAGCAGGTTCCTTTCCTGGATGCAGGGGCTGTTCTCACATCTCCAATCAAAACTGAGCACCTGATTGCTCTTGTACTAATCCCTCCCTGGCACTCCAAGCATCTGGCCAGTCCCCTCACCCACTGCACCTGCTCAGGTTGACCTGGGTTGCTGATTCCCTTCCCCAGTAACCATGGGCCATGGTCAGATGAGCTGGGAAAACACGTTCTGTAAGGTTTTGCAGTTCTGTCTGCCTTTCACCTTCATTTATTCTAGAACACCACCTCCACCACCGCTTAGCCTCCTCACTGGAAGGAACTAACATCTCACCCCCGCACAGCCCCTGGTCACAGAAACATCCCTCCCAAAGGGCTTCGGACCCCGGAAAGCAGGTGATCTAAGGCTGGCTTATTCCTCTGAAGATGACATGGGAAAGGACATATTTTTCCTCTGCAGGCTAGAAATTCAAGACAGCCTGATGAATTTACTTAATTTCAGCAGGGATATTTATAGAAGCATCTCACAAGGACATATGTAATATAAGATGGGAGCATCAATTAAAAATAGCAAAAAAAGATGGAGAAATAAGAGTGGACACATCTGTGGGTGCATTCAGGAACAGAAATAAATATGCAGGTCGATTTAGAGGCTCGTGATGGCTTCACAGAGGTGGCTTTGAGCTTCCTAACAGCCAATGCAAAAAGAGAAACATGGCAAATACTACTCAGTGTTCTTGAGAAAACATGCAGGAGAAATGCGAACTAATAATTATTGTGGCTTTATGCATTAATGTGCTCACCCAAGCGCCCATGATGAATACTTGCTGAGCACCAGGCTATTTATAGCCCTGGGCTTAGAATGGGGAGGAATAGTGTCCCCGCCCCACTCCAGGCTCACTGGAATTGAACACAGAGTCCTACAAACAAACACGGAATTACAGAGTGTGATCCTCATCACGAAACAAAGTCAAGGCTGCCAGGAGGGAGAAACAGGGTGAGCCAGAGAAAGTCCCTTTCAGAGAGCAACATTTCAGGGACAGACGTACTATTTAAACAGATAGTGAATTCACAATTGGACAGCCCACAATGAAGGCAATAAACTCAATTCTAGCTCAGTGCTATAGCTTTAAATCTGGAATGTAATAAACCCAAATATTAAGCTGCTGTCACACATGCACACGGAACCATCACGGCAGAGGCAGTCTGGCCCTGGGTTCGGATCTTGGCTCTGACTGACGGGCTGTGTGACGGCGAGCAGCCACGTTGCACCCTGTGTCTGTCGTCCCCCTCAGCTGTGAGCAGCGTTGTGTTTATTTGGGGCTTATCCTTGTTCCCCACATCCTAGCTCTCTGCAAAACCAGGTGGCTACCTTCCTGCCACAGAGCAGGGGTTTGATAAGTGCCTGTTGTTTCGACCAGCTCACTCGTGGTAGTTGTGACAATTAATGGCCCTGGGGACTGCGTCTTACTCTTTGGGGGCAGGAGAGAGTCTAGGTGGGACGCTTAAATGCGAGTCTGGCATATGGCCCCTCATCGCTGTTAACTTCATCGCAGCGGGGGCAGGGCTGGCTCCATGAATTACCAGAGTCAGCGTGAAAGCAAAACGAAGAACTCCTTGTTCTCGAAGCTGGGAAAAGTACTGCTCAAGGTGCTAAAATATAAAGCACTTTCTGGGGCACCTGGGTGGCTCAGTGGGCTGAACATCTGCCTTTGGCTCAGGTCATGATCTCAGGGTCCTGGGATCAAGTCCCACATCAGGCTCCCTGCTTAGCGGGGAGCCTGCTCCTCCCTCTCCCTCTGCTCCTCCCCCTGCTTGTGCTCTGTCTCTTCCTTTCTCTGTTGGATAAATAAATAAACTCTTAAAAAATATATATATATAAAACATTTTCCTTTTTTCCATAGTCTCTCTCTCTTGGCTTCTTAGGTATTTCCTCTGCTATTCGAAGTTGTTCTAAGTAAGGAAAAATTTAAATGTTAAATTATTCGTGTGAATTTTACCATTCATCCATATACTGTGCAATGTGGGTTTCAATGCAACGCGTTCATGGGCAGAATCCCGGGAATCACACAACTCGTATTTCGTAGCTTGTCGGAGCATATGCATTTTGTTCTGACTAAAAATAAATGCCACACAGACGTCCAACCTCAGTAGTTTTACTTCACCACTAGACGCTCGCGCATTCCACCAACGCTCTCCACCTTCAGTTTGCTCACGAGTAAGGAAGGGTTAAAAGGGAAAACTGAATTGCCCCATCTCTCCCTTTCTGTCATATCATTTGCAGCACATTGGCTGTTCTAGGGAGGAGACATGAGGAAGAAAGGATAGGACAGAGTTCTTTTGTTGTTCATGTTTTCCAAGAATGTGTTGCCTTCTTGATGCATTTGAAACAATTTCCGATTTGAGGAAAGCATGACTTCTCAGGGCTGTCAGCATCCCTACACACTCAGTTGTACCTTGAACATACTTACCTCGAACTCACATTGAAGCTGGCTGGTCACCCACCCACCACGGGGCCTTCTGAGATTCTCTGTCTGTGGGGCATCACAAATGTTACGTGTGGACGGGACACGAGGGACAGTGGGGTTGTGCATAGGGAAGGACTTCTCTGCTCACAGATATGCCTCAGGGATTGTCAATTTTTTTAAAAGACTTTCCCTTTTTCCAGAGCTCTCATACCCTTCCCAGGCACAGCCTCTACCTTGATCAACCCCCACCCCCGCCCCCACCAGAGTGGGACATCTGTTACAACTGATGAACCTATGTGGACATGTCATGATCTCCCAAAGTCCATAGTTTACATTAGAGTTCCTGCTGGGTGTTATGCATTCTATGGGACTGGGCAAGTATATAGTGACACGGATCAGCTCTTGTATCCTCCTGAATAACACGACTGCCTGAAAGATCCTCTGCGCTCTGCTTATGCATTCCTCCTCTCCCCTGTTCCTGGGAAAGCAGTAATTTTCTTTTTTTAACATCCCATCCTTTCGCCTGTTTCAGTGTCATATATTCGGTTCATACAGCATGCAGCCTTCTCAAGCTGGCTTCTCTCACTTAGTAATCTACATTTAAGCATCCTCTGTGCCTTTTCCTGGCTTGATAGCTTGTATCTTCTTGGTGCTGAATAATAAAATAATAATAGCATTCACCTGCTAAGGACCTCTTGATTATTCTCAAGTTTTGGCCACTGTGAACAAAGCTGCTATAAATGTCCATGGGCAGGTGTTCCCGTGGAAATACGCTTTCATCTCCTTTGGGCAAACTCCCAGGAGCCTCTGGTCAGAGCGTGTCTCATTTTATTAGAAGTCACCAAATTGTCTTGCTGAGCCTCTGCGCCATTTTGCTTTCTTACCGCCAGCCCCAAGCTAGCGTTCCTGGTGTTCCACCTCCTCCCCCTCCCGCCCAGCATCGTCTGGGAGCCAAGTCTGCCCGTTTTAGTAGGTCGTCCCATCAGATCTGGCTTCCCCAGCACAAGTTCAAAGACAAAATTATTCAGAATTTCAAAATGAGGTGACCACAGAGCATTCAGCCAAGCTCGGGGCCCTGACTGGAGGGAGGTAGCAGCCCGCCCTGAGAAGTACCAATGTTCTGGTTGAAGAATTCACTTCCTAGTGTCCACACCACAGGAACTCATGAAGAAAAGGTTTTTCTTGGCCATATATCTGTTAGGCGGTGTTCACCATCAACATCTTCTGACTCAGTTTGCCTTTTAATCTTCTTGCTTTGCAGTCTCCACCCCTCTTCAAATATTGACGAACTCACCAAGTTGTCAGAAATCCAACTGCTTTCCTGGAATCTAGAGTGCAGTCCGTCGCTGTGCCACAAAGGGTCCCCTGGAAATCTGAATCCTCTCCAGCTCCCTTCCCGGGGCCTCTCCCCAGCCATCCTCACCAACACTCCCTCCTCCTATGCGCAGGGCCTTTCTGTCACACTGAGCCAACTTCGGCCGTTTTTGACGACTGAGCCATAGGTCCTGCCTGCCCACCCTGCTTTGGCTGAGACAGAAAATTTAATATGCATCTTTGTTTTTTTGCACCCATCATTATTGGGTATTTTCCAATCTCTTCTTTCCTCCCTCCTTCCTTCCTTCCTTCCTTCCTTCCTTCCTTCCTTCCTTCCTTCCTTCCTTCTTCCCTCCCTCCCTCCTTCCCTCCCTCTCTCTCTTTCTTTCTTTCTTTCTTTCTTTCTTTCTTTCTTTCTTTTTTTTCAAGATTTTATTTATTTATTTGACAGAGAGAAACACAGCTAGAGAGAGAACACAAGCAGGAGGAGTGAGAGAAGGAGAAGTAGGCTTCCCGCTGAGCAGGGAACCTGATGCAGGGCTTAACCCCAGAACCCCAGGATCATGACCAGAGCCGAAGGCAGATGCTTAATGACTGAGCCACCTAGGTGCCTCTTCCCATCACTTTCTTATACGCTATCCAATGTGCTCCTTATAATCTTCACACAACAAGTATCTATTTGGGCCAGGAGGAGACAAAGGCTTGGAAAAGAAGAATGTCTCAGAATCTAAGAAAGATCAAAGCCATGGGATGGACAGCACAGTCCAAGAGAAAGTGCATGAATCTTCATGAACTGGCAAGGAAATCAAACTCTGTTAGATCCCCATGATTTCAGGCATTGCGTTCTTCCCTTTCATCATGAGAATGAATAGTTTTCATGCTAAATTGTGTTCTTGGGGGCAGCAAGAGGAGAAGAATCTTTCTTCTGACATTTTTCTAGCTTGTTCCAAGTCTCCCTTACGGTGAACCTAGGATAAAACAAAACTGCAGACCCTGAAATGTTGCTGATGTGTTCTACTACAGAGGGACTTAGGTCAGAAAGCTGTTTTAAATTAGAAGCATCTGTAAGGACTCCTACAAGGAGAGGTGGAAATATGGGATTATGAGGTGCTAACAATTTTCCCTCATCATGTGGAGTCACAGGAGGTTTTCCTTCTTGCAGCGAATGAAATAAGTAGTGCTAAATACAGACCCGAGGGCAGAGAGGGTCTGTCTTGTTTTCTCTTCCTGCTTTCTGGAAACGGGATGGAAATTCCTGAGCAGGCCTGTCAGGAAACATCCTAGGTTTTCCCTTGGTACATGAGAAGAAACATGAGCTACAAGACAGAAGTCGACTGGAGATTTCTTTCTGTGCAGCTTCCAGAATGGAGAGAGTTTACTGTGCAGCTACTGTGTTCACTGAGGCTCTGTGGGCATCCGGGGCATTTTGTGACCCCAGGAGTTATGACCCCCTCCACCCCAGTCTTAAATGGTGGGTGTGGATTTCCATGTCAAATATTTCACTTTATCAATATTAACACTTCAGATGCAAGAAGGTCTTCTCAAGGCATAGTTTCTACATTTTCCTCTCCCCTTCCTGATCCATTAGCTTATTCTCAACCCCAGAGTGAACGTGAGCACATCTTCAGGAAAAGTCCTCTGTTTTCCCAGAATACACCCCGGGAGAGCCCAGAGCGAATGGCACAGGAACCTAATTATCAGATTTGCATATGACAGGTGGACAAGATCCTCACAACAAAGGGAGTAGAGAGCAGAACACGAGCTGTATTGACGCAGGACTGAGTGGTATGTGGACCCCTCCTTCCTTCCCCTGGCCATTCACTTAAGATCAGCCTGGTGTCATGGTCATTGACAATGTATGGATGAATAGAGCCTACACTAGATGAAGCGAGTGTTCAGAGGGTGTCCTTACAGAGACTCAAGAGGCAAACAGAGGGTTCTAATTCCAACTTTGACATTGACAAGCGTGTGGCTGAGGTCCCCTGCCCAGACCACCCCTCCAAGACCAACCACTCATTCCCCAGCTTCTGTAAGGGTTGGCTGTAGATGGCTCTTTCTCCTAGTCATACTTACCCTCTCCCCAGACCTTGGTCCTTCCTGTGGCAGTCAGCCTCCAAGAACTTGTTGGTATAGAGATAAAGACCTTGTCCCCCTGCTTCAATGGGGAGCAACTGTCAAGTGTTGACTTAGCCAGGAGCTTCCCAGTTCATTGGGAGCATGGTGAGACCATACCGCGCGCAGTGTTCGCCTTCTCCTGCTGTCCAATCTGGCTTCCTTCTCTCTGCCTTGTGGATGATTCACAGCAGCATACCTGGATGAATTCCTTGCAGGCAAATCCCCATCTCAGAATGGGATCAGTCTATGATGACGGCCTTGAGAAAGTTGATTTTTTTTTTTTTACATGGAAATGCACATGAGAAAAATAGAATAATTCAAAAGGTCATCTAAAGAATGAAAACAAACAAAAAAAAAAGTGGAAGTAGCTGTCCTAGACCACCTCCCTAGAGTGACCCACTTGCTTGGTATGATTTGGACCGTGATTCTCAAAGCATGGTCCAGGAATTCATGGATATTCTTGATCTTCTCAGGGAGCCCATGAAATCATACAGTCTTCATTATAATACTGACAAGCTATTTGTCTTTTCCACTCTCATCCCCTCACAGGTACAGGGAGAACAAAAAGTTCATTGATAAGGTTTCAGATTTCACACTGCAACTGATTTTCAGAAGTGATTACTTGTCAAGTATAGGATTATGGCACACTTTATTATTTGAAAAGACTATTAAAATATTTCTTCCTCTTCCAACTACAGGGCTGTATGGGGCTGTATTTTCTTCATGTACTTGAACCCAAGCAACTTACGGAAGCCTACTGAACGTAGGAGCAGATATGAGAATCCAGCTGTCTTCCATTAGGGCGGAAATTAAAGAGATTGCAAAAATGGAGAACCATACCATATTTTTTGCTTTTTTGCTCCCTGCTTTGGAACAAACCAAATAGTTTAGCTGGAAACTATTAGAAAAAAATAGTTATTTTCCATCTAAATGTTATTTTTGTTAACACAGAATGGGTTCATTATTATTATTATTTTAAAATGAAATAATATTTTAAAATTCTAATTTCTAATATGGTTAACATTGATAGCTCTAACCAAAATGAATAAAAGCATATTGAGATCCTCAAGAATTTTTAACAGTGTGAAGGGTTCTAAAAATCAAAACTTAAAAAACTGCTCCTTTCCCCCCTCATTACAGAAGGAATAGATGTTCCTTATTAGAGATACAAGGAACAACATATGAAAGAAATAATAGTCTATAATCCTATCACTGGGAAATAATTCTCTCTTTTTATTACTGCTCTTCTTCCATATCAACATCATCATTCATTATTGATTCTGAAAGACTGTTTAAAAGCCTACATCTTGCCTGCTTGTTTACTATTCTATATGACCCCAAATACATCATTTAAAGTAGGGTCAGGTGTCTCTTTGAGCGCCTGCGCCGCTGGCGAATTAACTACCTGGTCATTGGTTGGACATTAAAGTGTCGGGCTCATGACAGATTCTGCTGCTATAAACATGGCAGAGAGGGGAACATCTTGGCAGCAATATTAATACAGCCTTGTCCTGGAATTTTCTCTTAGAAGCATTTCCCAGATGTTAAAGTGTTGGATCAAAGGGTAGTCATGTTCTAAAAGCATCTGATGTGTGTGTGTGCATGTCCAAATTCCTCTCCAACTAAAGGATATCCTGTAAGTCAGGGACTGGATCTCTATCACTCAAATCAGTACTTCCACAGACAGAGGGATGGATAAATGAATACATCAATGTGTGAGAAGGACTGTTTCTTTGTGTATAGGTTGAAATCGGGCATTAGCCATAAAAAATATATTTTGCATTTGATTAGTAAAAAAACAACAGTTTCCCATCAGTATTCTGTCTTGGAAGTTTTCCCCTTGGTAACATGATGTTGAAAATGTCATCGTGTGCTTACTGGACATTTGTGAACTGCCAAAACAAGTAAGTCCTGACACCCAACCTCTTTCTCCGGCCAGCACTCAAGCTCCGCACTGATCAGGTTTCATAACTTGTCCAAGGTAGAGTACAGATAAACCGGACGAGGTTTGATTTCGGTGATTAATTCTCCATGATGTTGTGGAGGAAAGAGTGCTTTTTAGTTTTTTAATTTCTTATTTATTTTTATTTTTAAAATATTTATTTATTTACTTTAAGGAGAGAGAAAGAGAAAGAGCTCAGCGAGGAGGGGCAGCGGGAGGGACGGTCTTCAACAGACTCTGCTCTGGGCGTGGGGCCAGACAAGGGGCTCGATCTCATGACCCTGAGCTCACCACCCAAACCAAAACCAAGAGTTAGACCCTTAACAGACTTTGCCACCCAAGCGCCTCTGGAAAGAATTTTTTTTTTTAAGAAATTAATTGCCAACATTTAATAAGCAGGGAGCTGCACGTAAAAATTCACAGTTTTCACTTCTTATTAAAAAATACAAGGGTTTGGCAACATTCTCTTACTGCAGTTGATCAGGACTAAATGTTAGCTGTACTTTCTAAAGGACACGTGTTCTCCTGTTTACCTGGGTCCCCACAACTCCCTCTCTCTCTGTGTCTGGCCGGGAGTCCCAGCGTCATTTCCCATTTATCCTCACCCTTGAGCTGCCACAAGTTACATAATCTACTATGTAATACATTGTATCTATATGTAGAGAAATAGACTTATATACACTTCACATGCAAAGTATGTCTGTATTTCAAACCACAAAGATTTTTTTCACCTGACACATCACTATTGTATTTTTAAAAAACACACAAACTCTGAAAAAATGCCCTGGCATCAAGTTCTTTTTTAAGTGGGAAGTTTATACCAAAGCGTGTATTGTGTGGCCCGGGTATTTTTGACCCCTGTAAACACTCGAGTCTGTGAGTCCTCTCCTGGCTGTCAGGGAAAGTACACACATCTTCCTGTTGCACCAAGGGGCATTTTGTGAGTGTTTTTCCTTCCCTTGGGAGAAGGAGATTTCCCACCTCCCCCCACCCCGGGGGGACATCTGGGTAACGGTAGCCTCTCCAGGGAACTATAGTTGAGAAAATGAGAGACCATCTCTGTGGAGCCATACCACTCACTCGGTCGGATCTAAACAGAAACCTAGAAAAAACGATGGCAAGTTTTTCACAGGTGGAAGTGCATAGTCTCAGTATAACCGGATTTTTGCATTCTCTTCCTCCTTGTTCAGGGTTTGCCACACGCGAGTTACTCACTGCTGGTCCTACCATAACCCATACCACTTCAACTCTTACGTGTATATTTTCTTTAAACTGACTCAAATCCCAAAGTGTTTAAAAAGGAGTGTGGATGTGGCCTGAAAGGAAAACCAGTGCTATTTCCCACAGATAAAAGGTACCATTAAAAAATAATGCAACAACTGTAAAGAAAAATCTGACATTCTAGCTAGATTCCCTTGCCTGCCCAAGATCTGCACCCAAGTCCTGATCATGTTATTAAAAGATGTTAAAGAAATTCTGGCATCAAACCAAGACTTTCTCCTTGACACAATGAGAAGAGAAAAATCTGACATTCTAGCTAGATTCCCTTGCCTGCCCAAGATCTGCACCCAAGTCCTGATCATGTTATTAAAAGATGTTAAAGAAATTCTGGCATCAAACCAAGACTTTCTCCTTGACACAATGAGAAGCACTAAATCATAATTGAAATCAAGTTGCAGAGGGAATAACCATCTCATTTTCTTCATGATTTAATGTTATTTAAAGCTCACGTTTTCACCGTTTTAAAATTTTTTTATCTTTTAAAATCATTTATTTTATTTTTTCAGTGCTCCAAGATTCATTGCTTATGCACCACACCCAGTGCTCCATGTAATCCACGCCCTTCTTAATACCCACCACCAGGCTCAGCCCATCCCCTCCCCCCTTCATCTCCAAAACCCTCAGTTTGTTTCTCAGAGTCCACAGTCTCTCATGCTTCATCTCCCCCTCTGATTTACCCCAATTCACATTTCCTTTCTTTCTTCTAATGTCTTCCATGTAAGTGAAACCGTATGATACTTGACTTTCTCTGCTTGGCTTATTTCACTCAGCAGAATCTCTCCAGTCCCGTCCATGTTGCTATAAAAGTTGGGTATTCATCCTTTCTGATGGAGGCATAGTATTCCATTGTATACATGGACCACATCTTCTTTATCCATTCATCTGTTGATGGGCACCTTGGCTCTTTCCACAGTTTGGCGATTGTGGCCATTGCTGTAAAGCTCACTTTATATAGCACGTAAGTTTGCCTTCTCTATCATCACTGGCATGTAGTCTGTAATTTGTGAAATGCTCTCCTGGTGAACTATTAATCATTTATTAACTGAAGTGAGAATATTTGTATTACTACTTCAGTTCCTTTCGCCTCCCAGCTACTATGTCAACCTCTTGTTGGTTGAACAATTAGTACACTGTGCTACTTTTTTTTTTTTTTTTAATCCGGACACAAGTCTTTGTGCTATTCTTTCACACTACTTCTCAATTGTTACGACTTCCCATTTTATAGATAAGTGAGGTCAGGCTTAGGAAGGCTAAGAAACTAAGCTAAATTTGCAACAACTGGGAAGGGAATAGAGTTGAAATTCAAATGCTGACCCGATAGTACTTAAAATAGGTTGATGTTATTTACCCTATATACCTACCAGCTACCAATTCAGTATGGTTTTGCTCCTCAAGCCTCCATATCCCCTCCTAAGAAACCAGTTGTGTTCCAGTAGCTTTCCCCTGCCAGAGAGTTAGGATAGGACACCCTCACCAAGTGTCATTCTTCCTTAGGAACTGGTACGAGTATGGTTTTGACTCTTGGGACCAATGACAGATGTGATCCACACTGACCTTTATTTTTATCCAAGTGAAATCTGCTTAAAAAAAAAAAACTAGACCATCTTGAAGGAGAACAGAAGCCCAAAAATGACCAAAAATGGCACAATGTACATTCTGAGAAAAGGGAAGTAGGGCCTGTGCCTTCTTCCACAGGAATGGATTTACAGAATTTTATGGACCAGTTATAGTTGAGAAGACTTCATTTCTTTGGATCCCAGACGGTGGAAGATCCTGTCATTCCATCCTCAGCTGCCTCTAAGAGGCATCCATGTATTTGTCCATTCGTGCTTCCATTCAACCATCCACTCAATCCCCCATCCATCCAAGTACCCAACCATTTATTTATCCACCCATCCATCCACCAATCCAGTCATCATCTCTCCAGCTAGCCAACCATTCATCTCTTCTTCCATCTACCCATCCAGCCATCCACCCACCCATTCTTTTTGCTTTCAACATTAAGCAAGCGCTTATGTTGTACTACATATGTCTGTACTACAAGTGTCTGTACTACATATTGGGATTATAAAAGGACAAAAGATAAAAAGAATATGGTCACTATCTGGGCCACAGAATAACAGGGAGAAACATACATCTATACTCTGGGGAAAAAATGTGCAAACAGCGGTCAGCAAAGGGGGGATAGGAAGCTGAGGATGAGATGCCCTATTTTAGCCTAGAGTGAGGGAAAAAGTCTTCCTGAAGGAAACATCTTATACATGAGAGTTGAATAAGAAGTGACATTGGTCAGGTGACAGCCAGGGGCTGGCAGGGTAGAGAAAGGGGTTTCTATCCCAAAGATCGCATATGCAAAGGCTCTGCACATAATAGCACTTCTTGTAGTATAATGCCGGTTTATGAGGGGAGTAGAAGGCCCTTTGAGGTTTTGAGGGAACTTGCCTCCACCTTGGTTGATCTTCCTGGATACTCAGATTCTTGCCTGGACTCCCTCTGCCTAAGAACTTGGCTTTCCATTTGTGTTTGCATTCTGATGTTGGCTGAATCCTGGTCAATATTGTCTCAGTTCATTTGGCACCAGGACTAAATGCCACAGTATTACTCAGAGCAATTAACCTTTAGTGTTCAGCCCAACTGATCCATGGTATCCCAATCCAACAAGAGCCTGGGATTTTCTCCAGCTCATTTCTCCTGGCCTAAGGCTGCCTCTTGGTAGACATTCTGTGCAGAATTCTTTTGCCTGCAAACAAATGTTGTGGTGGTTCTCCCAGACAACTGAGGTTAAATCAGTGCAGGATCTGCTCTTTGCATCTTCTTGGCATCCCCATGAGACCATGATCCACCCCCACTCATTTTATGATAAGAGTTGAAAGCCAATATATTGAAAACCAGTATGTGTCCTTCACTCTTTGGCAAAGATTCAACTTTATAGCTCAGAGATACACGTCAATAAAGCTGTGGGCAACTCAAAACTATGGCTCTCAGAATACTACAGTGCCTGATAGGAACTTCATTTGAAAATTGAGAAAAAGTGGGCTTGGAATTAAAAAGGCTGTGTGATCTTGGGCAAGTTACTTAATTTCTCTGGGCTTCAGTTTTCTCCACTCATAAAAAACGAGATGACACTAATGCCTACCTAATGAAGTTTTTTATGAGAACTAAAAAAGTTAATATCTGTAGTGTTCAGAACAGTTCCTAGCATAGAGTAAACACTGAAATGTTTGTTAAATGCAATAAAAATAGGCATGGGGTACGAGGTAGAGGTTAAGAGCAAAGATGCAGGAGCTAGGCAGATTTGGGTTCTAATGTGAGCTCTGCCGACTCTTAGCTGGGCAAGTCACTGAATCTCCCTGGCACTCAGTTTATTCATTACCCCAAATGGGCATAAGAACCCTTCCTTCCTATTAGGACTATGGGGGGTTGGTGGGAAATTGTGCACACAAAGCTCTTGGTAGAATCTTGAAACATAAAATAAATGGTGGTTATTTTGTTCGGTGTTTTATTACTCCTCAGTTGAAGTCCAGTTAAGTTGGTCAGATGGTTATGAGATCAGATGGGCATCAGCAAAGCAAATTCCATGCCCTGGTAATTTCTACCTCCAGCCCTTCTTCATGTCCTTGAGTGTCCACCATGCAGGGCCCTCGGTAGGAAGTAGAGAGGACCTTGATTCATCTTGACCACAGTCCTGGGACACAAGTAATATTAGCCTTCTTTTATAAATGTGGATTCTGAGTCTTGGTGACCATGCATGAGTCATTTCAGTTCCTTCTTCTTCAAATTCTTTATCTGTAAAATAAGAAGAAAAAAGTAGCTACTCCTAAAGCATGGGTAAAGACCAAGTGAGACAGGCTATAGGAAGCCTGTGATGATTGTGCCTCACACATAGTAAGCACTTAATGTTTGTAATGAATAAGTTATGGCAACTCTTACTTCTCTAATGATTCAGCCCACTTTTAACACTACTCTAAACTCCCAAGAGCTAGAAGAGGATTTTGAAAACCAGGGGCCATAGCTTCCTCTCCTTATCTTGCTATCATGATGACACATTTATTGCTATCAATTTCCCGGGAATTATGTTTTCTCTTGTCTAAGTTACAGTGTGTAAACTTTCACGGAAGGATCCTGCCTTGTTTGAAAGCCAAGAACAGCTGTTCACACAGCTTCTCAAACAATCCCACACCCTTGCCACCAAGTTTGTCTTCTGAAGGGCATTTCTGCATTCTTGATGATATCTCCTCCAAAAGGAAAGAATTTTGGTGACTGGATCTTCACCAATTGGTTTTCTTCTCCTGTGACTATGGAATCATGGCAATGGCCAGAATCCAAAGAACCAGCCACTAGTGTCTCACTGAGAGTCAAAAGGAAACAGACAGCACACTCAAATGAGAGCAATTCAAGAAAGATTTATCTCCTGAGAGATCAATCACCAAGTTGTGGGCATGGCTTGGCAAAGGACAAAGACAGCATGAAAACTCAAAGGGTCTCATTGGTGGACCCAGCAAGAAAGAGGATGGGTTAAAACTGGTTGCTTTAGGACCAGTGACTTTTCATGGGAGGACGCAGCCAGCCTTTCGTGGAAGGACACAGGGGTCACCTCACCCTCTTTTCTTCCTCCAATATCCTGCCTGGTATCCTCATTGGCCAAACCCAACCAGAAGTCCAAGGGCATAGCACCATATCAACCGTGTGTTGACACAGTCCATCAGCCTGGCCTTGGGAGGCAGAGAGTAGATAGAGAGGGCTCAGAGGGGGGCAGGGAAGACCAAACAGAAGAAATGGCCCTGAAGACGCATGGCTAGTGGGCCATGTGGGTTTGAAGGTATTGGAGAATCCTGTCCGGTAAGACTAAGGCCATTGTTGACTGACCATTGAGATTGTAACTCAAGGGACCAATGAAAGTTGGGCAAATCTTTGAATATCGTGTTGCATTCCGACCCAAGAACTACCCTGTCTTTCTCAGGGGAGTCTATTGCAAAGCCCAGAATGTTTGACTGAAGGAAAATAGATCTTTTTATTCGCCTCTGGATTAGCTTTCCCTCCACTTTCTCTGTCAACATGTGGTTCTTTTGTTTGAGCACACACAGCCGGTAAGACGCTCTGAGGATGCCTCCAGCAGGAAACAGTGCACAGGGGTTGGCTTTGCTATGCTCTGGGTACCCTTTGTTCCCATCTGTAGGATTTTATACTCCCTAGGAGCCAGTTGTGTTTGCGTTCATACCTGCTAATGCCGGTCATACCTCTTAGTGGTCATTGAAATGAATAATAGTTCAGTAAACTATAAAGATCAAAATAAAGGGAATTATCGATTCAGTACAAAATCAGTTAAGTTCCTGAGATGGAAGGAACTCAGCAAAACCAACTTCAAAAAATAAAAAAATTGCTGTCAAACCAGCTATGAAGAGGGCAACTGTGGATGATGGGGGAACCCCTAGGAATCCTGAAAGACCTATTCAAGCCAATAGCCTGGCTTTAGGATTCTTGCCTTGAGGGTCTTTTTTCAAGAAAGACAGAAAGAAGCTTCTGCTGAAATTACTTCAGCTAAAGCCTTGGTAATTTCCTACAATCTCCGATATCATTTGCCTCATCCCCAAACTTTTCTCGTGCCCCTTCCTCTCTTGTACTTCAGAAACACCTGGAAACCTTTCCTCGTTGGTCTTTTAATTTTGCCAAGGATGGGGCATGCTCTTCACTTCAGACTGTTTCTGCTTTATAGCAAAATTCCCCAAGGGAGCTGAGAACGTTTTGAGTAAGAGCGTCCCTCCTTTCTGCTCTCATGTCATCCTCTTCACTATCTTTCTGCTAGATGGCAAGCTCACAAGGATTGGACATGTGTCTCAGGTGTCTTGATCCCCTCACTGCCCGCATCTTCTGGAACATTCTAAGTGTTCAATAAAAGCTTGTGGAATTATCTGAAAAGTTTCTGTCAGAGACACAAAGGGACCAAAAGACTCTGTATTTATAGGTAATAAAATATTATGCAAACTCTTTGAACTTGAGGGAGCTTTGGGGCTTCAGCTTGCTGACAATGCATCTGTATAAGGAAATAAGCAAAGGCAGAAATGATCAAAACATTGTTAGGCCAAGGAAATTGGTCCCCTAAGTTTGTTTAGATTTTTCTTTCTAATGATGTATTTCTTCTCTATGCCTAAAAGATTCATGTATCTATAGGGAGTACACTTGCCCGCAAGTAGTAGAATGTCCCAGAGCAGTGGTTTGAACCATAAGTACACTTATTTATAACTTAACAAGTCCACAGAATTGCAGCCCCAGGGATGATGCCGTGGGCCCCTAATATTGTCCTTAATAAGGAAAGTAAAACTTGTAGTCATTCCACTAGACTCTCCTCAGAACTCTGACTTCTGTCCTCATGTTTATTCGCTCATGGTCGTACTGATCTAAATATCATACTCTGATATTTAACACAGCGGCATCCAAAGCAAGAAGGAGTGTCTTATCTTCTTTGTGCGGCTCTCTCTGATGGGAGGAAAGTATTTCCAAGAACCCCCGAATGAGTTTCCCTTCCGTCATTGGTCAGTACTGAGCCAGATGAGCCAGCAGTCCACCTGCAGAGAAATCACTGACAGACTGTAACGTGTTGCCCTGAGCTGTGGTTGGCTCGACCCATGTGTGGCTCCTCCCCCGGGGTTAGATGCACCACCACCTGGAAAAATGAACCTCGTTCTGTTTGCAAAGAGGTGGGGAATTAACCGTGCCTGCTGCCAGTTTTTTGTTCCCATGACGTATCTCAAATATTAAGGTATTTCGTTTTCAGGTAGGAGTTTTGAAATCATGAGAGCTCTCCCAAGAAATTAGCCCAACCGTCTGTGCATTTGGGTCTCAAGATCAAAGAGAAAGGTTTCTACACATCCAAAGGACAGCATTTAGGTTTTTCTTGAGCAATGGAGAGGTGGAGAAGGTCAGAGAAGGGAAGTGGGGGCTGGTGGTTGAGAAAGTGGAAGTGTTCTTACCCTGCTGCCCAGTACCAAGAAAGGGACAACCCGTCTTTGGTGGGGTTGCTGTTTCCGTGAGTGCCAGAATCCAACACTAGCCTTGCTCTCCTGTTCCCATTGGGGGGCAACTTCGGGATGACAGTGGAATTCAGCTTCTGGAGTGGAGCTTCTAAGAGTGCCGGTGAGGGTCTAGACCCTGAGCCTGTGGTCAGGGGAAGACTTGACAAACAGAATATCTTTGAGACCACTCAGAGCATCTGGTCCTGCGGATGGAGGAAGAACAGATCAGGGGCAGAGGTAATGCGCCAAAACAGTGATTGTGACCTCAGAGTGAATGCTTGGGGACACTGGAGCCCCAGTTTTCCATCTGCAAAATAGGAATCATAATAGTATATACCTCGTAAGTGGGATGAAACAATACCTTATGCTTAAGCACTTAATACAGTGCCTGGAACATCATAAAGTCCATGAATAGTAGCTATCATATTATTATTATTATCATTTTCTAATATTGTATGATTATTTTTTTTAAAAAAGCAGAGACCCCATAACCAGGACTGAGATTGAATTTCTCAGTCATCAAGTTGGTAAAGATTTGCCCCCGGATTCATTTGGGGAAAAAAAAAAAAAAAAAAAGATGTGACATTTCTTGGATCTAAATTGGGGGGGGGGGGACAAATTCCCATTCCTTACATTAGGGAATTCACTGAAGGTTCAAGTCCTTTTGGAAATCAAATCCTCTTAGGAATGCCGACTTTCCAATTCTACCACTCATGGTACCACAGCCGAGTGCTCACACTGTCATCCCACTGTTTCTGTCATCTTTACACTGAATTAGCCATGTTGTGCTTTAGAGTTCCTGTTTGCCAATCAATCTGTCTGGTCCACCCATGGACCTACTTAATTTATATAGTGCAGCATTATCTCATTTAACCCTCACCAAAACCCTGGAGGTGAGAACAAGGGATTTTAAACTTTGCTGATGGTCCTTACAGTCAAGACATATATTTTTCTGGATGCCTGGGTGGCACAGTTCATTGATTGATGGGTTCTTGGTTTCAGTTCCTATCATGATCTTTGGGTCATGAGATTAGCTGCTCTCCCCATCGGGCTCCATGCTCAGCGTGGAGTTGGCTTCAGACCCTCTCTACCTCTCCCTCTGCCCCTCCCCACTGTACTCTCTCTCTCTCTCTCTTTCTCCGTGAAATAAATAAATCAATCTTTAAAAAAAGACATGCATTTTTCATCAGACCCTGTTCCTAGAAATGTGTGCAAGTATTGCTTACTCTAAGTGATGCATTTTTTTTTTTAAGATTTTATCCATTTATCTGACAGAGAGAAACACAGCCAGAGAGGGAACACAAGCAGGGGGACCCCAAGAGAGGAAGATCCCGGGACTCTGGGATCATGACCTGAGCCGAAGGCAGTTGCTTAACCAATGAGCCACCCAGGCGCCCTAAGTGATGCATTTTATTTCAGTTATATTCTACTGCATCCAATTCTGGCCTTTAAAAAAATATTTCTTGTGGGCCACAATGTGTACGTTGTGAATCGTGAGTAGATTGTGTTCCTGTGCTCAGTTCACAGAACAGAAGTTCAGGGAGAGGGGCCGGGAAGCCTTCCAGAAGAGGCCTGAAGGCAGGCAGCCAATCAGAGGCAGGCTGGCGTTGGGCCAAGTCGGGCTCAGAAGGCTGATGTTCACCAGGCGGCCCAGCAGCCTCGCCCAGAGCATCTTTTTGAGGAGAGCGGGAGCTCAGCTTGCTTCGTGAGGGAGAGCTGTCCTGCCCCTCACTGCCCCCAGCTCCAGGGTTCCTGCCCACCGCAGTCACGGGGCTGCCTCCCAGGGATGAAGTTTCCAAAGGTCCCAGGTGCACACATGAGGAGGTGCTTTGTATTATTTTAACATGACTCAGCTCATTCCGGTCCATCCAGGATGAGACTCCTTGGAGGAGGGAGCTGTGTCAGGCTCTCATTTCTTCCCCATCGGTGGGGGCAGAGGCGCTGATTTGCTAATTCGCTGGGGCATTTATAACCAGAGATCAAATAATATGCACAAGCAGAAACACCAAGCGTATTATTAATGCAAGCATGTGTGCCAGGCAGGGTTACTTCAATCGCAGCGCTGTCTCCCTCTTGCCCCAGCTGGCTGACAAGCAGGCAATTCCATCGCACAACCAGCTGTGGGAGGGAAAAAGGGGAGTATGCTTTTCAGATTTCGTCTGGAACCATTCACTTTCACTCAACCTTCCCTTGGGGAGAGGAGAACAGTAGCTCCCATTGAATGGGATTTGTAGCTTGAATCAGAATCTGCTTTAATAAGTCTGGCTTTTTCTGTCCCCGTATAATTACTTAAATGCCCCGGGTCATAAGATCCTCCTCTGCCTTGGAAGCCTGCCTTATTTTCATATCTGTGGCATCACAAGCCCAAAGAATACAGTCACAGTGAATTTTCTCCTCGTGAGTAGATTGAAGACTTTCTGAATTCTAAGAGGTTTCTCCATAGGAACAATTTAGTCTTAGAGCAGGAGAAAGTCCTTCGTGAACCATGGAGAGCAACCATCCTCCCTTTAGTAGAGCCCAGCTCCTCAGGCACTAAGAATTCATGTTTTGCTCCCTGAGATGGAAAAAGCAGGCACCACTTTAATAGCATAAATTCCCAACCCACAGATTTCAAAAATGAATAAGAATGAAAGTATCCTATTGATTTCAAGACTTGAAGATGCCCATATTCCCACTGAGTTGTACAAAAACTTGAGGGAATTCACAATAATGACATTTTCATACCTCTGTGCGTCCACTTGTTAAATGGGTAACACAGTTCCTTCTTCCAAAGACAGACCTACATTCTCACAGAGAATGATGAAATGTCAGATAAATACCTAGCCGGAAGATTCAGGGATCTTCATTAAAAAAAAATACAATGTAACACTTCATAAGAGCAATTATTATAGTTCATTATAATAGTTGACATCGATTGGATCATTGCTATGTGTGGGGCATCGTGTGAAATTCTGGCTTTAATTATCTCGCCTGATCCCAATAATAACCTAGCAGATAGGAAATGATATTAGCCCCACTTTTCAGATAATAAAACCGAGTTTCAGTGAGGTTAATGCCCACTGATTCTCAATGAATGTGACAGCCCACATCACACAACCTACAGATGTCATTGCCAACACAGGAATGCACGTCCCAGGGCTACCAAGAACCCAGCCGCTTCCCCCCCAAATATGGTAGGTTGTCAGTGGTGGAGACCAAGATGTTTTCAGGCATTAAACAAATGAATCCTGTGTGTTTGAAATGAATAAATAAAACAACAAACTTATCAAGTCATGTCACACACATGATTGAGAAATATTATTACTTAGGACAAGGACACATAAAAACAAAATGAATAAATTACAGGAAAAATATTGAGTAAATAATGATGTAGATATTACATGTCAGAAAGGTTAATAGCTTATTGGAATGGCTAGAGAATATTTTTTTAAGCTTTTATTTATTTATTTCGAGAGAGAGAGAGCAAGAGAGGGAGAGGACTCAACCGGGGGAGGGGCAGAGGGAGAGAGAATCTCAGGCAGACTCCATGCTGAGCATGAAGCCTGATGTGGGGCTTGATCTCACGACTATGAAATCATGACCTGAGCCAAAATCAAACATCAGATGCTTAACACACTGAGCCACCCAAGTGCCCCTAGAGAATAATTTTCTGAATGGTGGGAATGGAGAATGTAATGGGTCTTTGACTATATATTTTTAATGAGTTAAGTCATTATCTCTAGAACCATAGTAAAATACAATCAGAACCCCTAACTGTCCTGGGATGGGGAGCATATTCACAACTCTGCTTTTCCAATGGGGCACAACCTGGTCCTGGGCACCTGGCAATCTACCATCAGTAAATGCTGCTGAATGTGTGGTGTGGCAGAAGGAGCCCGATGACCTGGCTGATCTGTCACCAAGTTGCTGTGTGACCTTAGGCAAGTCACTTCACCACTCTGTGCCCCATTTTTTCTTTTCTTTATAAAACTAAGGGGATGGAAAAGTTTGCATCTAAAGCATATTCTAGTGCTAAATTTCTGGGGGAGGTGAGCTCACTAATCCAAAACACATTTATTGGGTATTCCAACTATTTTTTGTGAGGGAGCATAGCACAGAGATTCAGAGCTGGGAACTCTGGGCGCCTGGTTTGAATTCTGACTCCATCAGTTTTTGCTATATGACTTTAAGTGAGTCCCTTAAATGCCCTGCACCTCGGTTTTCTATGGGAATCATGAGGGCAGGAGAGGTCTAACACACCCACTGCCAACGTGCCAATTTTGGGGCATATTGCAAACATTTGTTAATGTTAGCCAACAATTTTGCTACTATGTGCTGGGGAAAATCTAGGTGAGAATTGGAGGACTGTTTTTTAAATACACGAATCATATTTATTTCCTAAAGAAATAAAGGCGAGGAAGGTGGTGGTTCTTCTCTAGTGTCATATTGCGTTTGCCAAGATGAAATTACAGAGAATGATTTTCACCCAGGACGGCGAGACATCGCGTGCACTTCCTAGGATGACCAGCAGGTGGTGCGGTTGGATTACATTTTAGGCCGTTGGGGTCTGGCGCTTCCCCGGCTGGGCGTTTTGCAAAATGAGAAATAATTGTCTTTAAATTTCCAACACCCGGAATCAGCAGCAGCTGGAATAAATAAAGGCTATCGTGATCACTTAATGCCATGAAATAGCAAAGACGAAGTTCTGTTGCAGCACTGGTTCTCAAACAGCCAGCCTCCTTGAGGTCACCTGGGGGACTCAGAAATGCAAATTCTCCAGCCTCACCTCTTCCTGGGCTGAATGAGCAACTCCGGGGCTGGACCCAGCTGTCCCTGTTTTCCTAAGCCCGGTGGGAGGCTGAGGCACCTGGTCAGAGAACCTCCGTGCTAGAGCAGTGCTCGGCAGCAACCAGCCCTCAGTTTTGACTCCAAATGCAGGTAGTTAAAGAAGGGTACTGAGGGCACATGTTGCACGGAGCACTACGTGTGGAGCATAAACAATGAATCTTAGAACACTGAAAAAATAAAATAATGTAATTAAAAAAATTTTTTTAAATAAACAAACCAAATGACCAGTTCTTCAGAGGACAGCAAAAAATGTTTCTGGTTAGGACATTAGGTTACAGATAAGGCAAAACCTCTTTCTCTTTTTATCTCTGGAGGCAGATGCAATCACTCGGTAATTTTCCCCTCATTTAAACTGGAGAGACACTTCAATTGCATCACTTGCTGTAGATTTTAAGGGATTGAACCTGGTATTAGAGTCAAGGGGGAAGTGATACTGGCATTCGGAGTAACCACGAAGAAGACGACAAGCCAGCCCCAACATGAGTTCGGGCACGCAGATCAAGAAATATCAAGACGTTGAGCTGTCAGAATTGTCTGAATCACAGCAAGACAGTTAGGAACAACAGACATCTCTCATTTTAGCTTTTCCTTTCCATATTGTCTTGACTTACAATATTCTTAAATCATGATCGTTACTAGTTACTAAGTGTCTGCCGTGTGCTCAGAACTTCACCTATTTGCATCCTAGCAACAGTTGAATCCTTGTAAGACTGGTCTTATCCCTTTCCACCTTTCTGCTGGTGAGGAAATGGAGACAGACTAACCAAGCCAAATTTCCAAAAGCACACAGCTTATTAGGGGGACAGTCCAAATCCTGAGCTCACTAATTCCTACCCATGTGGCCCCGGGCAAGTTACCGGCTGCTTTAAACTCTATCAGCTCCCTTGCAGCGCTGGAATCATAACAGTATCTAAACATCAGGAGGATTGCAGAAAGCTCCTGACCCACGGTCAATACTCAATATATGTTAGCACTTATTTTTAAATTATCATCATGATTACTATATTGACGTATGTATTAGAAGGGTGTTATTCTATCTCAGGGATAAGTGCTTTCTATATAAAATGCAAATGTAATTGGGCGTACATGGAATAAGGAATAAAAGCTACGTTATTTGAAGTTATAAGTTTATATAGTTTCTTCCCCAATGCATTAAAGTTGTTTGTGAAGCATTTTGTGGGGGCTAACAACTTGGAACAAAACCATATTGAAATACACACGCGTGGGAACTCTCATAGAGTATCGGTGGGGGCCACAACGTGCAACAACCACTTTAGAAAATAAATGTGGCAAGGGCTAATAAAGATGAGGGTGCATATCCCCGTGACCCAGAAATCCCACAGTAGCCTGGAGGAGTCCCCCTGTCCCCCACACCCCACCCCCACCCCCAAGATGCACAAGGAGACATGGATGGGAATGTCGACAACAGGGAGATGTGAAATAATAAAATATGGAAACACACAGAAGGTCCAGCGATAAGGTGACGGGTAAATAAATTGGAATAAGGTCATTCCATGCAATATTACAGTGAAGTTAAAATCAATGAATTGGAACTGTAAGTATCAGCAAGGTACACTCTTAAACTCTTAAAAGCATAATGTTGGATAAAAAGCAAATTACAGAATGATACACGCCTACTGAAACCTGCAAACAATGCCATCTATTTATTATGAGTCTGTTCCTACATAGCAATCATATGAAACGTGCTTGGAAATGATGAACGCCAAATTCAGGAATTCAGGGTAGATGTTATTTCCGGGAAAGAAGAGATAAGGCTAGACTTGCTGAAGAGAAATCAGGGCAAGCCAACCGAACCTTTTTCTCTTTGCCTGTTTTTTAGATCCAATGTCTTTAGCACCTTACCCTTTGATGTGCATTTTTTTAGAACAGCATTTTCTTCCTGCTCCGAGCCTTCTGTAAAAAGGCTTTGGGTTTAGGGGTTTCTGGTGTCAAAGGTTAGGAATTGCTTTCTGCTGTGTTCTGATGAGAAGTCGTAAGTACAAGCGGGGTCGGGGTTGAGTTAATTATTTAGAGCGGCTCCCGCTTGGTGGGTGTGAGCTGGGTGAGCTGACAGCCGCCGCCTCCAGCCACCGGGGCCGCAGAGGAGAGACGAGGTTGGTTCCAGGGCATCTCTGCTGGCCACCTGGCCGGCTCAGGTGACTCCACCCGTCAGCCGGCGGCGTGAATCGGATCGGACCGACTGAGGGAGCTGGGTGTTTCCGCAGAGTTGTTATGACCTCCCAGGGAGGGTTCAGAGAGGCCAAGGAGGCCTGACCTTCTGGTCGAAGTGTGACTTAGCCCATGGAAGGCGAGGTGGACGAGCAGGGCAGGTGAGGCATCGAGTTCACGGATGAGATCAGTGTCCACGGGGACAGATCCAACGGGGCCACTCTGTGCGTGCATGCGTGCGAACAGGTGAAGCAGTACATTAAAATACACATTAAATCTAACGTAAATAACTTGGTGTATAATAGCTTATACATTCCCAGCTCAGCCCACTATGAACTGAGAAATGTCTACCCAGGCACTGACGAACACTGAAATGACTCATCCGAGACAGGAGGAGGGCTTTTGTGTCTCTTAAAGAACTTATATTCCAAGGAAGCCAGGTGGAAACACAAAAGAATTCTCTGTGGGCTGAGTTGTGGTAGGTTGGATGAAGAAAAAAAGAAATTTGTTTTTACGGAGGTCAGAGCACTGAGAAATGACATCTACCCCTTAACAGATTTTGGAGTGTGTTATGCCAGATTGTTATCTACAGGAAAATGCCATGTGCCGGTTTATGTATAAGCCACGTGATCTCATCCACTCGTCCATTTGGTGCTCTCAGAAGTGTTTTGACTTTTCACTTTGAAAATCTCAAGTAACAGAGACATTGCAAGAATAGCACCGTAAATGCATTTTTTAAAAGATTTTATTTATTTATTAACAGAGACAGAGAGATCACAAATAGGCAGAGAGGCAGGCTGAGTGAGAGGGGGAAGCAGGCTCCCTGCTGAGCAGAGAGCCTGACATGGACTTCGATCCCAGGACCCTGAGATCATGACCCAAGCCGAAGGCAGAGGCTTAACCTGCAGGGCCACCCAGGCGCCCCATAAATGCATTTTTTACCTTTCACCCAGATTCTACAAACTGTTAGCATTTTGCCGTATCTGCTTTCTCTCTCTGCATCTTTATGATGTACACTTGATGTCATCATAGGTACAATATATAATATGATATATACATACATTATTTTTCTGCTAAATCATTTGAGAGCAAATTGCAGACCTCATGCCCTTTTATTCCTATAAACCTTGGCAAGTATCACCTACCAGCAAAGACATTCTCTACAGAGGTACATGCAATCCCCAAACTCTGAATATTTAATGTGGACACAATGCTATTTCCCTCCTAGTCCACACTTCAATCTTTCAACTGGGCCTCTCTCCCCCTCGCCAAATGCTATGTAGAGCAATCAGTTCTCTGATCCCAGATCCGGGGTCCCATATGGCCCTGTCATGTTCCTTTCATTCCCTTTATGCTAGAATACTTCTCGGTCCTTCTTTGTCTTCCTTACGCTGACAGTTTTGAAGAGAACAGGCCAGCTGTTGGGCCAAGGGACTCTCAGTTTGGGTTTGTTTTCCTGATTCCTTCCTCCGGATTAGATTCGGGCGAAGCATTTTGATGGGATGCTCTGCTCCGTGAGTGTATTGCCTGCATATCAGGGCGTCTGATCAGGAAGCTGTGATATCCGCTTGTCCTTCAATTAGTTTTGTGAATTGGGATCTCTTGGTGAGCTGGGGGTTTTGACATTTCCCAGATGTCATTCACTGGAAACATTTTGTGGCCACGATTCATTCCCTGGGGCATCCAGGTTGCTGGAGAGGATTCTTGTCTTCAGGAGGGCCCCTCTTAAATCCTGCAGAAGACAGCTGAGTGCTTGCCAGCTTCTGTCTGAACTTAGAAGGCCCCGTCCTGTCCCCCTAGCCCTCCAGAGCTTGCCTTCTAATGGAGAGGGACAAACAGCAAGCAAATGCTGTGAATGATAAGTCAATTTAAGGGGTGGTAAGTGTTGCAAAGGAAATAAAACTAGGCAATGGGACAGAGAGTAAGCCAGGGACAAAGACACTCCAGTTAAGAGTCCTTGCCTTCCCAGAGTATCCTTGGCAGTGGGAAGACCAGGGATAAGCAAATGAACAGATTCACAGTGAGGCATGAGGAAATGGGAAGCTGGTAAACAGAAGGTGTCTTGGAGGGGTCTCTCCGAGGAACAGAGATGACCTTGTTCAGGAGGTGACATTTGATGGACACTGGAATGAGGGAAGGACAATGGCAGGAGGCCCTAGGAAGGGAAGGTCCAGACTGAGGGGACAGCGTGTGCGCAGACTTGGAGGTGGGACCCTGCTGGGTGAGCTGGAGGGAAAGCAGGAGACCTTCAGCCCCCCATCCCCTCCCTGTCCCCAGTAGGCTGCATATAGCAGCCCCAGGAAATGGGAACCAAGGCATGGCCACTTTGAGACTGCAGAGGGCTTCTAGGCCATGGCAAGGATTCAGATTTTATCTTTAGAACAAAGGGAAGCCATTGGGAGGCTGAGAGCCACGAGCAGTATGATCCATGTTTTAAAAGTATCACTTTGTGGTCTTGTAGAGAACCCTATGAGAGTGGTGGACAGGATTGTGCCCAAGGAAGTAGGGAGACCAGAATCCAGATGAAAGAAGTGGGCTCTGGGAGAGCTATGAGCTCATTTTGTTCACCTGTGTCTCCCTGTGCCTAATGAGGGACTCTCGGTGTTTGCTAAATGGATGGATGGATGGATGGATGGATGGGGCAATACATTTGCTTCTATTATTAATTTTCAAGCATAGAAACTCATCAGATGGATGGTAGATCTGCATTATGTTGTTTAACTAAGGTAGGGCATTCCCCCAAATTTGCTTTCTAGTAGATTTCCAGAAGGGCGTTGCCTGCAAGAGAAATTTCACCACCATTCACAAGGGGAAATGAAGGAGCAGCCTTTTTTTTTTTTTTTTTTTTTAAGCGCCATGGTGATTAGTATGGCACAGACATTTCTGCAGCCCTCACAAGCTGTCGCTGATCTATGGGCTCAGCCCGTCGTTGCGGAGTGGAGTCTGCCCCTTCTGGCCTGACCCGGCAGCTGTGTAGCTCCATAGTGAGAAGGGTCAGCTGCTCTGGCAAGTTGCACACCTCATGGAGATCAGAGGCAAAGGGAAAAGACACAGTTCTGGTGTATCTTGGAGATTCTGGGTTGTCTTTGGTGCCCGCTGCTTCCCGTCCATCTTCCCACCCAGCAGTTCTGCTGACTTCAGGTCTTGTACCAGAACCAGAACAATGGCACTTGAGACTCATCTCTCAGCTCCCACAATTGCATGAAGTCTCATCACGTAATAAATCTGTTTCTGAGCCCCTCATCATGGCTTTCCTCCTGCAAACAAACCCTAAATGATCCAGGCTGATTCTGAGTATTTACCAACCTTGGAGCTTCTTGAACTTGAACAAGTTTTAGAGAAAAATTATTAATTTTTTTAAGGTCAGTTTATCTCCTGCAGGGGTCTGGAGGAGACGCCACTCCACAACTAATCAACCTCTTATTTATTCTGGAACCAACAAAGCTTATCTAAATATACAAAAGAAAAAAAAAAGCTTTCAAATGGATGAGCATGGTTCTTCTTGGGTTTCATAAATATTTGGTAAGAGAGTTGTTTTTTAATTGTTTGGCTAAGAGGAATGGAAGAACATGTCTCTGATTCAGTTTTGCAATATGTGAACGGAATGACTCCGCGGTGAGTCATGGAGGTGATCAAGTTCAGCTGGCAATCATTGGCAGACCCCTGGTTTCTCTGTTTGGGAGCTGTGACCTTTAAGTTGAGTTCCTGAGACTAAAGTTCAGTCCCAATTTGAGGCCAGATCTACGGGATCTGAATTTGGGGTCTTTATGGGGAAAGGAGACACAGAAGAGGAAGGGAAGTGTCCGCACGAGATCTGGGCCACTGGGACACAGGGAAGAGGTCATTGGGTTTTGTGACAGTTAAGGGCTCAAACTCTGTGGTCAGAGAACCAGATTTGGATCTCAATGACCCTGTGTAATTGCTGAATAGCCAAAGCAATTTACAGTGTGTCTTGGAGGCTCAGTATCTTGTTTTATAAGGTGGGGTGGTACTTTCTCACAGTGTTTGCAAAGGTCAAATGGGGCAGTCTGTACTCTGTTAGTACTCTGTATGGTGCTGGGCACCCTGGGCAGCAAATAAGAGAATGTCTGACTTAGGTGACCCAGGACAAGTTGATGAAATTTCCTGTGCCTCAACTTCCTAATCTGTGAAATGGGGCTATTAATAGTGTCCGCGTGGTGAAGTTTTCTTGAACATTAAATGAGTAAATAGCAATGAGAGAAGGATGGCAAACATTAGATTTAGATTCTAGCACCAACCTTAATCACTGTGTGACCTGGGGAAAATTACCTAATGTCTCTGAATCTGTTTCTGGGCGACATTAACCAAGCCTGGGAATAACAGTACCCACTGCACTGAACTGTGTGTGAGGGCCACATGTGATCGTGAATGTAGAGCCATTAGCAGCCTAGCACACAGTAGGCACTCAGTAAGTACTGGGTGTTATTATTGCTGCCCTTATCATGATGATTAGTCCTGGGCAAAGGTCTGAGGGAGGTGCATTGCATACCTAATTGTTTTCAGCTCTTAGGACTGTTCGCACTTGAGAAGCCATTAAAAGGTTGAGAGCAGGGACCAAAGCAACTACCTGTTGTTGGTTCATCCTTCCCACGGGGGAACTGAGCTTCTAACTGCTCTACTGTACCACCTCTAGGTATTTTTTTAAGAACGTATCTGGAAGAATGAATGAACGAAGCAGCCAATGCCCCTTAGGTCATGGTTGTTTCTTTTACCAGGTGTATGATGAAGGCCGCAGTTTCAGTGCCTGCCCTGGAGGCTTCAGGGCGATTCCCAGAATACATTTGAAAGCCCTAAAGGATGAGGATGTCTCTCAGTGTTGGGAGGCGGCTGGCTGACCTTTCAGTCCGCATCAAGTTCTGTCCCTCTGCACTGACTGTGGGAATGCTGAGGGGCTTCTGGGGGAGGGGGACACAAAACCTGGCGCTTTTGTATTCACGAGGCAAGAACTTAATGAATAACTGCTTCTTAATAATAGGGAATAACACAACAGAAGATAGGGGAGCTTCTTCACAGAGGCTTCGATTACGATATACATCAGTGAGGATGCTGGTTGCTAATAGGTGGGAAAATGAACGACAGTCTCACGAGGGGAGGGATTTTTCTCTTTGTACTCCTAGTAAGGGAAAGACAAGAAGATGCTGGAGGCAACGGGCTAGGTTGATAACTGAGGTCAGTTATTTCAAGATATGCAATGGGTTAGATGACCAGATCCTGCCTCAGTGGAGTAGGCATATAATATAAATATTTGCATCCTATCCTTAAAGTACAAAGGCATTTTGAGATCCAAATAAGAACTTGTAGATCAGATTCCACTGCTTTCTGGATTCTATTCCTCTCTGGAACTGCAAAAGTGCTGGATCAGGCCTGTGGCAGCCTAGAGAGCACAGACCCTTCCCCGGGGGGCAGCCGCTGTGCACTCTGGCCCATTCCTGCCGTTCGGGGACATGGGCCCACATTCCACATACCTTCTGTTTAAGGTGGCCAGGTATCTGACTTTATGTGAAATGTCTCTTTTTGTGTGCATTAGCCATGGATTACATTTTTAAATGGGATAAGTGAAACACATTGCAAAGCTGGGCCCAGCCTGGTGTGTGGGTGTATGTGTGTGCGTGTGTGCGTGTGTGTGTGTGTGTGTGTGCATGTGTGTACTAGTTTATGATCAGCTTTAAATGGGAAGTGCATAACCAGCTGGCGTCTGCCTGGTATGCAGGTACCCCGGAAGCCTGTGTACAAGGATCCCCAGGTTTTAGGCTGGAAGTTGAGAGATTAATTGGGAGAAGTAGCTCATGTCAGTCAAAATAGGAGTTGTAGTCAGTTGGTCTGACGTCATTGCTGCAGTGGTCAGTCTGGGAGCCCGCAGGCATCACTAGGAAGAGAAAGCAGAGCTGTGTGGGGGGACCCAGCAGGACCCAGAGAACAGGCCGATTTTTTTTAAGGGGGAAGAATTAGGGGATGAAATGAAAGAATAAAGAAAAAGCAGACATGCAAATCCGAGCTCTCTGGAGAAATTCCTAAACCCAGATACCAAAGTCTTCCTATCTTCCTCGGCGAGCTTTTTTCAGGAATGTAGGGAGGTACTTCTCTTACAGAATTCTACAGCTGAAATGAACTAAAAATTTAATTTTTTAAAGACTTATTTATTTATTTTTAGAGAGAGAGAATGTGGGGAGGAGCAGAGGGGAGGAAAAGAGGGGAGAGAATCTCCAGCAGACTCCTCACTGAGCACAGGGCCTGGCGTGAGCTCAGTCTCAGGACCCGAAGATCACGACCTGAGCCAAAAGCAAGAATTGGATGCCTAACAGACTGAGCCACCCAGGCACCCCCCAAAACTTTACTTTTTAAACTTTGTTTTTTTTATTCTGGACATAAATAAAATGGAGACTGGAGTGGATAGAGGACTTACCCATGGTCCACAGCACATGCTAGAGACTCACATGAGTGAGGGAAAGGCAAGAGATTCAAAGGATTGAGCCAGACCCAGGGGGAGACATTAGGGAATGGAGGGGCCTGGGGCAAACCAGAGAGGGCCTGCCCTGCCCACAGGGGCCCCTGTGACCTGCTGGGCAAATCCGGGAGCAGCCCCACAGCAGATGATGCTTACTTTTTTTTTTTTTTTTTAAGATTTTATGTATTTATTTGACAGAGAGAAACACAGCCAGAGAGGGAACACAAGCAGGGGGAGTGAGAGAGGGAGAAGCAGGCCTCCTGCTGAGCAGGGAGCCCGATGTGGGGCTCGATCCCGGGTCTCCAGGATCATGACCTGAGCTGAAGGCAGTTGCTTAACCAACTGAGCCACCCAGGCGCCCCAGATGATGCTTACTTTTAAAGAGAAGTGCAAATCCCAATTTTGAAGAGGAAATTGGACTTTTAAAAGTTGTCAACTGGTTCAAAGTTTAAAACACACCATGGAAGCCAAACAGCATTTCTGAGGTTCACGTTTGCCTCAAAACCTGGCAGTTTGTGGCCTGTGTGAGAGAACCTTCCAGCACTCCACTTGTCTTCCTGACAACATACCTCTTACCTCGCTTTCTGTCAGTTTTTTTGTTTGTTTGTTTTTTGTTTTTTAGTTTTTTGGTTTTTTTCTCCGAAGGCAATCAGGAACTCTTGTTTTGATAATTTCCTTAACTCTCCATTCTGAGTAAGGACCTCCAATAAAGACAATATTTTACTTTTGTTTCCTTCTGACCACCTACCAGGCTGTGCTTGTTCAGCCAGAAATTCAGGAACTGCAAGGAAAACTAAGAACCTATGAATTATTTAAACTCCCCTCTGAGCTCTGTTTTTTATTAAAGAATCTTCTTTTTATAGTAAACTAGACAGGTTGTTCAGAGTCCGAGTTCATAAGGTGCAAGGTGGTTGGACCAACAGAGCCCAAAAATAGAACCGCACAAATATAATCTGGTCAATCTTTAATGCTCAAATACTACTCTTCCCTGCACCAAAGGAGCCCCTGGAATGGTTCCCATCTCTGCATCTGGAACAACACACTGACCAAGAGGTGACTTCCTCTTTTCATGTACTCCTCATTCTTTATTTTATTTTATTTGTTTGAGAGAAAGAGAGACAGAGACACAGAGAGAGAGAGAGAGAGAGACAGAGAGTGAGCATGAGTGGGACAAGGGGCAGAGGCAGAAGGAGAGGGACAAGCAGACTCAGCCCTGAACCTATATGGGACTCGATCCCAGGACCCTGACATCATGACCTGAGCCAAAGTCAGACACTTAACCGACTGAGCCACCGAGGTGCCCCTTGAGTCTATGTCCTGATTCCACAGGAGCATCTATAAGACAACAATAAGAAAAATAGAAGCTTAACACCTGCCTTAATTATAAGTCTTTCTCCTGGATTTCCATGCAACCCTGGAAAATGAGTCAGAGGTGAGTCATAAACCCATGAGCTTCGGTTTCCGGTTATTCCCTTCATTTAAGGAAAGGCAGTTTCCCCAAGTTATAATTTTTCCTATTTAGTGAACAAATGTGTTTACTTTAAAATGCTTATCAATAAAGTCACTGAACAGACATCTTCTTTCAAAGAAATGCTGGAGTAGTGAGCACGCTTCAAACACCAGAGGATAGAAATATACATTATAATGAAATAATTGGGGATAGATATCTGAGTTTTCCCCTATTAAAATGTGGCTCACAAATTACACACACACACACACTTCCAAGACACAAGATAGTGAGCAAATATTCAGCGTGCCCAGTCGCCTCGACTAATTTTGTGCCTCTGAGCTTCCCTATCTGTGAGGTTGGTTCTAGTCATCTTAACTCTGTTCCATCTGTAAAACATAAGTAATAATTGCATCTCCCATCAGAGAACTGTGAAGATAAAATATCATAAAACACAGTGCTCATTGTACAGGACCTGACGCCTAAAGAAAACATTCGTAAATGTAAGTGCAGCTAGAGTGTCCCTAACATCCACCCCTGATGTCCTTACAGGTGCTTTGTCTCCAGCCACTAAATGACACAGACAGAGCTATCGAATTCCAGAGCACACACTCCTCGCAAGGGCCCCTGAGCAGGTAAACCCAGCAGAATTCCTGAGCCCACATACTGCATCCCAGCAGAAGAGGACAGCCGAGAACGTTGGGCAGTGCTTGCCTCACTAAATGTGAGAGTGTTTATGCCTGGGAATGGCCCATCTCACTCATCGTAGGGCTCCCTGTAAATGACATGATAGGGGAGTCGGTATCTGGGGACATTGAAGTACTCGGGGAAGAAACATAGTTCTGGATGTGTCAGATGAGTTGTGCACGTGACTGTCACCCATGAGGTCTTATTTAAGCCATGCCTGGAGCGCACAGGAAAGTTCGCTAAATAGTGTGCTGTCTTGTTTTATATTTTTAAGATTTTAACTATTTATATGAGAGGGAGAGGGAGAATAAGAGCACAAGCAGGGGAGGAGCCAGACTCCCCCTGAGCAGGGAGCCCAATGTGGGACTCGATCCCAGGACCCTGGGATCATGACCTGAGCCAAAGGCAGATGCTCACCCAACAGAGCCTCCCAGGTGCCCCCAGAGTGTGGTATTTTAATAAAAAGAAATCACCCATAATATTCAGCATTTCTTTGTTGGATCCACTTTCTCTTCACAGTTTCCCACGCACACCGGGTGCCACTAAAATGGGAATAAATGGGTCCATTTGCCTTGTGTCATTTCCGCGAGGCAGCCGGGATGGTGGCGAGGGCATGGATGCTGGAACCAGGTGCCTGCGTTGTATTTCTGGTTGTGCCACTTTTATTGGTCTGTTAATTTGGGGTTCCTTTGATAAAAATAATGGTGCCCACTCCTAACCTGGTTGGGAGGATTAAATGAATACTTAGAACAATGCCTGGCCTCGAGTACAGATTCAAGAAATAGGAGCTCGACCAGCTCAGCCAGTTCAGAGCACTGATAGATTCTGAACTTCCCAGCCCCCAGGGAAGGAACCTATCCCCCAAAAGGCTCATGCACCCCCAAAATTTTGATGGTTTTTCAAAGGTTCACAGATTACTGCACCCACCTCTTAACCCCAGGTTCAGAACCTCTGTCTAGAAAACACCTGAAATACCCCTGGAAAGGCGTGCTTATGTATGCAAACACCAGGCAAGAGCCCCATCTTCTCTGAACCATGGCAGTATAAATAGGAAAACTGGGACTGTTGGAGGGAACATTTCACCAGCACTTGAAAGTTTTACTTTTGTGTTTTAGGAAGGAAGAGAACAGGCTCTTTCAAGCTGCTGATTCATCTTCTGGTTCCTTCAAGGAAGAAGGAGTAACTGAAGAGCATTTGGCCCGCTGGGACCTGCTCTGTACATCAGGGAGTTGGGAAGGCAGCCTTCCCTTTCTTGAGTTCCTCGGTGCCCTTGTTGGAGCTCCTGAGAGAGACTTTCTGAATCATTTCTGTGTCTAGACACATCAAAAGGCAAATAGCCTGTTTATCAGACTCGCCACATCCAGTGAGGAGACACAGCAGCAGGTCTCTGTCTGAATCACTCACCAGGTGGAGGGAGTGGAGGTGAATAGGTTCATGCGGCAACATTCCTCACCCTCTCCGGGAAGGGAAGTCATGTTGTCTCTTGCCAGAGTCAAGCAGAAAGACACTGTTGATTCTGTCTCTGTCTCTGGGTGCCAGAGCAGAACCCAAGAGGGCTTTGAAGGTGCAGGTTAGGTTAAGTCTTGAGAAATGGGAGGGACATTCAGCATTGTAGAAGCTCCATGAACACCTGGGGCATGAACTGAAGGGAACCCCTGTCACAAACATGGGCCATTCGATTCAATTAATTAAAAGAAATGGTTTAAAAATCGGACCAGCAGCAAACAGAAAATAATCGCTTTGGGTTCCTCTTCCGAAGCCCAACCCAAAATGCAGTTCAGTCTTCGATGCCATGATTTTTCAGATTCCTTTTTCTCATAAATCTGGATTGTCCTACCACATCACATGACTGATTTAATCTCGCCCACTTCCCACACTAAGTTCCATGTTTATATATACATACACATGAATGTGCACCCATAGACACATGAGTCTGAGTAATAGCTGATTATCGACATAGTTTTATGTTTTGTACATATTTAGCTAAATGTCGATTGCATGAAATTTTGATGTTTCTTCTTCACACAGTCTTTCTTTTTCAAGTCCCAACCTAGACCCTGTGGAAACCTGACCCTGATTCAAACAGTTTTAATGTAGCTGAGATGAATGACTTTTAGGGAAATATAGGTTTTATGGCCTCATCAATAAGTGAACTCATTTCTGAGGTTCCTCTAAATCTAGAAAATGCCCAGTTTTCAGTTTACAGACTTGATTTTATAGACTTGACCAATCTAAGTGGTGTCATCCTGGGGCTGGCTGGTCGGACCCCATGCTGTCTTGGACTTGTGAAGGGAGGGGCAGGAGACATGGAAAGGAGGTCCACGTATACAGTGAGGTCCCTCATGGAAGACATTTTGAACTGAGAGGTGTCTGTGCTTTAACTAATGTGAATTTGAACAAATCAAATGTTCTTAGACACGTCATCCTTGAAGGAAGGGAACATATTGGAGGGTCTCTGTAGGAGTAATTCTCAATGATCAAAGACCCTCACCTGGGATTGGAACCATACTACCATGCAAGACATTCCAATTTTCTGTGCCCACCTCCAATGAGGTCATGTCTGGAGGAATGTACTTCTCTTTCCCATTTTGGCCCCATCCCCAACAAGACGGGGAGTTTCATGGCAGCAGGAACTGGGCCTGTTTTTGTTCCCTGTATTATACTCATTGCCAGGCACATAGTAAGTTCTCAATAAATTTTCCTATTTACCACTTTTCTGGAGTAAGGCATTATTACAGTGTAGTCATTACATGTGTGTGTGTGTGGCCAGGATTTGTGTTAACGACCTGCTGGGGTCTGAGCCCAGATCTGCCACTTACCTTTGGGTAAAGTTACTCCTGCCTTAGCTATAAAATGGACATAATGAAAAAGCTCCTTCAGAGAGGTTTTACGTATTTTTTTTACTGTGCCAATTTTTGGAAATAGAATACCCCCTAGATTCTTGTTGACTTGATGCTTCTAATTAATTATGCTTTAATGCATTACACTCTGTATTCTTAGTGTCAAACTGTATTATGGGTGATTTTGGTTATTTTCTTCTTCATAAATAAGCAGTCTGGTAAGTTGGGCCAAAGAAAAAGAGAAAATTTGTGAGTACGATTTTTAAAAATTTGCTTCTGTGTCAAACTAAGTTTTAACTATTTGTGGCTCACACATCTTTAGTGTGTGGAAACAGTTCCACATTTTATTTTAGTAACGTGAAAACTGTATCTTGGTCCTGTCTTTAGCAGCAGGGGATTTGGGAGAGATTCTAACACTTAGAGAAGGGAGGAGAAACAGCAGCACGAGTTCAAACCAGTGTCTTCTAGGTCCTAAGCCACCAAAAACAGATGCCTGGGTTTTAATTATATCCAATATCTGCCAGAAAGTCAAAGAATACTCAGAGGAGAAAAGAAAGAAAAAAGTCTTCAAGATGGCACCCAACTGACAGGAATTTAGCAGAAGGTCATGGAGGTAAGTGCTCTGGGCACATCTGGGAAAGGGCTACATCATCCGTGATTGTTTACAAAACTGGTAGCGAAGGGGAACGAAGCAATTCAGAGATGTTTGTCTCATAGTTCTCATCTTGTGGACTGATCATCTTTAGGTCAAGAATGAAATCCTCTCCCCACACGAATATTATAGACTTGGCCCACGTGTGCTGAAGAGGAAGGAGACAGAAGGAAAGGGGCAACGAAATCTAGATGATCCAAGCACCAGACACGATGAACTTACATGGATTTCCTTGGAGGAGTTGGTTTTTAGAAGCAGGAATTCCTTACTTGTCATGTTTTGGGGCACTCACATAATACTCTGTAATGATCCCAATCTGTGTTTGAAAAACAGCACAAGGTGCCATGACCTTACCCTCACGGTCTCAGTTTACTGCAGTTAATGACTGGCTTTGGCAAGTAGACCTCAAAGATTCCTGTGTGCAGTAGGATAATATTAGCCTTTTCTTCAAGAGCGATATTTTTACTGTCAAATCAGAATCTTTGCAAACCTTTGGATGCTTATTCTCTCAGACACAGAGAAGTCTTCAATCCAGAGAGGCGTGTTTGGTCTTTATAATATAGTTACTATATTTCCCCTCACATTTCTCCTGCATTCTTTCTACCACCTATTTTTGGTCAATTGGCCATTTTTTATTGGGTTATTTTTATTAGTCTTCCTCAAAATTACCAGGATGGGATCATAAACTATTCCTCAGTCTGGTGGTTGTGAATCCCAGCATTTAAATTCAGTGTTGGTTGAGGCTGATGGGAAAGCAGGTGATATATTTGTCTTGGGAGAAAGTGCTCCTAAGAAAGGATTTTGGCCCCATCCCCAAGAGGATGTTGTCTCCCTCATTTTGTCGTCGTCCTTCTCCTTCTCCTTCTCCTTCTCCTTCTCCTTCTCCTTCTCCTTCTCCTTCTCCTTCTCCTTCTCCTTCTCCTTCTTCTTCTTCTTCTTCTTCTTCTTCTTCTTCTTCTTCTTCTTCTTCTTCTTCTTCTTTTTCCTGCATGCAGAGTTCCTGATAAGTTCACCCAATAATTTTATCACATCTCTGGTGGGGATAATGATTCTTCTTGGGCCACAATTAAACTCAGGGGGTTTGTAACTGGCCATGGGCCACAATGTGTGGGAGGAAGTATCTTACAGGGAACTCTAAAGACTCTTGGTTTATGTGCATCGGTAGCAAAATGCTCAGCAGAGGAATTCAAGTCTTTTGGTTTCTCTTTCTAGATTGCTTCTTTTCTTGTCTTGAGCAGTGGGTTAGTATGTTGGGCTGTAAATGTGGACCTAGGGTTCCACATATGCTTCACGGAATCGTGCATCTAGTTGACCCCTTTAAAGGTGGGGTTCTAGTTCACTCCTTCACTGAGTTTCTAAGTGTTTGTTTGTTTTCTCATCAAAAGTCATTTCTTTTTTTCTTAGACATCATTTCTAGAAATGGTTTTAGGGATTGAAGTTCTTTTGTCTGGGAGAAAGCTTTATCTTTATTTTAAAAACAATGGAATTACCTTGCTGGCATGTCCCTAATATGTAATGATGAGGTCATTTGCTAGCCACTGTAGAGAAAGGGCATTAATTCTGCCCCCCCTCCACAGTGGGGAATGTGTTCACATTAAGCGTAGCTGATGGGATGGACTCCTCGCTGGTTATCAGAAACAAACATGTTTCTTTCATTACTTCCATTCATTTGAGATACTGTTTTGAAACCCAAGTGTGCTAAGGTCTAAAGTTATAGCCTGAAGAGGAAAATAGAGGAAATAACTTCTTGCAGGTGCCCAGCAAGAGTTGAATCAGGGGAGGACAGTCAGTCTGGAAGGAGCTGTCATCTAGGGGGAGAAAGCCAGTGCCAGACATGAGGTCAGAGTGGTGATAGAAGTCATTCCCATTCTCTGATAGCCTGCTCTTGACGCTCTCCCAGGAACTAAACCCAAATGCAACCACTGGTGAAGGATCTGCAGTCCAAGTGGTACATACAATGGAGGTCAGACTTTCGGGAACAGAGGAGGGCAAAGATGGATCTGGGTGGGAAGACATGAATGAGGGAGATGTGACCCCAGAGAAGCTCCTCCATCTTGGGCATCCTTTCTCAAAAGCCTTTGCCCCAGCCAGAGCTTCTCACCAACAATGGACTCATGCCTATCAGCCCATGAACTTCTTTGACTGGGTTTTGCTTCCATGCAGTGTGTCTCCTCCTTGCTTAGCATCTCTTACCCTTCATTTTCTTCTCTATCTTTTCTATTCTTCATCTTCTCTCCTGTTCTCTCTCTTCTTCTGCTCAGCATCTCTTCTATTCTTGGAGCTTTTCTCAGCCTAATGAAAGCACAAACTCCCATTGAAAACCACCAATGATCTCTTTTATAGACTCCTTTTACCAGTGAAGCAGGAGGATTCGGTAGGATGGTTCCAATTTTGAAGCTAAAAAAAATTTCTCAGGAATTCTCCATCAGAATGTGAGCATAGGTCTTGATTATCAAAAGGAAACAAGACTTTAGGTCGAGTTCTTTCAGGTCCATGAGGACTGCTTACGTCATGTTGCAGCAAGAGAATAGAAAATCCCCAAAAGAAAGAAAGGAAAAAAAAAACATAAACATTGTAAATCTTTTCCCAAAAGAAGTTTGTTGCTATTTCCTCATTGCCTTACACAACATTTTTGTGTCTGCTGTTTTCCATTTCTTTTTTTTTTTTTTTTAAGATTTTATTTATTTATTTGACAGAGAGAAACACAGCCAGAGAGGGAACACAGGCAGGGGGAATGAGAGAGGGAGAAGCAGGCTTCCTGCTGAGCAGGGAGCCCGATGTGGGGCTCGATCCCAGGCCTCCAGGATCATGACCTGAGCTGAAAGCAGTCACTCAACCAACTGAGCCACCCAGGCGCCCCTGTTTTCCATTTCTATGCTGAGTATTGGCTGTGTCCTTCAAATGACTCCTGGGACTCGTCCCAAAGCTGTGCTTCAGGCTTCGGTGAAAAGAAGCCACTTCGGTTGCTCCACACGACAGTCTGTGAGCTCTAAAGGTGCCACAAATATCAGCCTCCTATTCAGAATCATTGTTTATTAATCATCCCAGTTCCCAAATAAGATGATTTCATTATTGTTCTGGTAACAGTTCTCAAAACACAAACTCACGACTTTCATCCGAATAAAGGAAAACTGTTTCCCTTTCAAAACAGGAGTTTATTTTCCGGGTTTGGATATGAAGCTTGTGTTTAACGGTCCTACAATGTGCTGAGGTCTACTCTGAGGGGGTGATGATTCATGAAAAGAAGGAATTGGGTTTCATGCCCTTTGAAGTCTCAAGTTGCCCAATTTAGACATTGAGCAACATTGCAGTTGGGCATAAAATCTCAACTATTCCCGGGTTTGTCTTTAATGATTAAAAATGCCCACATGTGATGTGTCAACAGCTTGTAATTTCGTAATTGGGCTGAGGCTACTGGGGCTCTAGTTGCCAATAGTGTGTTAATATCGGGTTCACGGTGTCCAATTCGGGTGGAACGTCAAACAGTGTGTGGTAGCGAATGAATACAGGATCACTCATGTTTTGGTGGAATTTTCTTTGAAGCTGCAATGTGTTCTCTGAAATTGAAGGAATGGTTTTCCAGATAACAGTAATGTCACTGCGTGGCCATGTTCAGAGCACCAAAGAAGTTGTGATGACCTTGGGGGCTTCAGAAGCTTCCCAAGATAGGATGAGCTACAGCATAGGCATGGAGGGCCAATCCCACACGTGAGATTCTTTCCTATCCCTTCCATGACACATCTGCACCCTGTCTAATGTGGCTAATGTGACTTTTCCACTCAGAAGCCAGGATCTTTCACTGTGCTTGGCTTCCTTCCCAGGGCTGAGTCATAAATAGTGGTATAGAATCCTCTGAGACCAAAGGTGATCTTTGTCCAGCCTCTCAGTGGCTCCTCCAGTATTCTCACTTACTGTGTAATTACGCTTCCTGGTTGTCTGTGTTTTGTACTGTGTGTCCAAGTCAGGATTCAAGCTATCCTCTCTGTTGGCTTCTTTTTATCCATCCATCCATTCCGTAGACTGTTTATTATGATCCCACTATCGCCAAGGTGCTATTCAAGATGCTGGAAACACAGCAGTGAGCAAGACAAAGTCCCTCTTTTCTTATATGCTTGCCGAAGAAATAAATATGTAAACAAACAAGCAAACAAAGACAAATTTTAGATAAGTGCTGAGAAATGTGAAGGAACTAAAATAAGGTGATGTTACAGAGTACCTCAGGAGGAGTAGGGGGACGGCAGCATTAGATGAAGTGCTTCTCTCTGAATAAGTGATTTTTATGTGGAGACAATAAAGGAGAAGGAGCCAGCCACATAATGGTCTGGAGGAAGAGTGTCCTGGGTAAAGGAATTATTGTTGCAGAAAGCTATCAGGAGGAATAAGGTTGGTTCACTGAAGGAATGATAACAACGGCACCAACAGGTTGGTGTGCGGCTATCCCAGAGCTAGAGGCTGAGGGGCAAGAGATTACAGCAGCGTGCATCAGGGGCTGGGTTATCTGGACTATAATGAGGAGCTGGGATTTTACTGCAAGTATACCCATTCACTGTTTTGCACACCCTATATTTCTTCATTTCCCTGCTTTTCCATCTTAGGTTCCATGGTTCATCATTATGATCATTCACTTGAAAATATTTCCCCCTTTTGTATCAGTTATCTAAAGCCATGTAACAAATTTCAGGAAAAAATTTAGTGGATTAAAAAGAGAGGCATTTTTTTTTAATCTCAGAGCGTTTATAAATTAAGGATCCAGGGTAGTTTAATTGAGCAGTTCCATCTGAAAGTCTCTCATGAGATGGCCATAAAGATGTCAGCCAGCACTAGTTATCTGAGGGCTTGGCTGGGGCGGTGGGATCCACTTCCAAATTGACTCACTCACATTCCCGGTAAGTTAGTCCTGGATGTTGGCCAGAGGCTTTAGTTTCTTGTCACATGGGCATCTGCTTGGAACATCCTGAATGTCCTCATGACATGGTGGCTGACGTTCTAATGGAGAGTGACCCAAGAGAGCACAAAGCAAAGGCTACCTCTCCCCCTACCTTTTTTTTTTTTAAGATTTTATTTATTTGACAGAGAGAAACACAGCCAGAGAGGGAGCACAAGCAGGGCGAGTGAGAGAGGGAGAAGCAGGCTTCCCGCCAAGCAGGGAACCTGATGCGAGGCTAGATCCTGGGTCTCTGGGATCATGACCTGAGCCGAAGGCAGTCACTTAACCAACTGAGCCACCCGGCGCCCCTACCTATCCCTTTTAAATATGAAATCAAACTTATGTGGTAGCTGCTATTTCGATGTTGTTGTTGTTTTCCAGATACTCATTTGGGTACATAAATCATGGTGATTGTAAACCTATGCTCTGAGGTCATAAAGAATACTAGGACCAGAAACCAAGCCTACCACTTATTAGTTCTCTGACCTGTGGCACATTTCTTAACCTCTCTAAACTTCTGTCCCCTCACCAGTGGAGATAATCCTACCTCATAGCTCATGATCGATAGGAAGATGAAAGCGAGACAACATTTCTAGTGAACTAGCATAACGACAGGCACACACGTTCTCGGTGTGTGTTCTCTACCACTGCCTTGGCTCGAATTCCCTTTTTTATTACTCTGGAATGCAGCTACTTTCTGAGGTCTTTCACAAAGTTTGGTAACATGTCTGGGAATCCAAGCATGCAATCAGTTTAGATTGGAGGGATAGTAAGTTTGGTGTTCTTGCTGAGCCCTGGGAATGCATAGTCAGGATGCCAGAAGCTCAGACGTGTACTAAGAGCTCCCCCTCAATATGGTCGGATTTGGTCGTGTCTCCGTTCATCCTCAGCTGTGCTGTGAGTCAAGCATTGAGTCTACGCCACAGGAGCATCTCAGTTCAACCCAATGCAAAAATCTAATCAACTTTCAGGGTTGAAGAATGAGCTGATGATTCAGGTATTTATATCAAAAGGTGTTAAAAGATTATTTGGAACATAGCAGAGGATAAGTAACAGGGTTTCCTATTCATTCCTGAATTACATTCTTTGGTGAGTCTTCTAGAAAATGAAGCTGATGAATCTTTAAAGAGCATTTATTTTTTTCAACTAAGGTTTTGAGCACTTACTGTATACCAGATACTAGGCAAGGTTCTAGCAAAGCAGATAAAAATAAACTACCTGAACCCCAACTTTCATAGTGTGCAAAGATGAAGTCAACAGCCAGACTGAGCACATAGCTCTTATTATTTTGTTTGATGGCTTAAGTTTTTACAAGTTGCCAGAAATTTCTAGAAGCTTGAGGGATCACCATCTGTATATTCAAATAAGTAGCATTAGTGATAGGCAGGAGAAAAAAAATCCTATTTTTTTCCCATGAAACCTTTGTACCCAGTTAATTAGCAGCCTACTTATTAAATAATAGATAAAAATGCATGAACTTGTTGAGACAAACGTGTTTCCCAAAGCCACTGCCTAGAACTGAATAACCTATCACATGGTTTAAGCAATAGTATCAGGATTACAAGTCATTTTGCTCAGTTGACTTTCTGAGGGTTGATACAAGATTCATGGGAACTGTTTGTATTGCAAGGTAGGTACATTAGTAATGAATAGATTTCCAAAGCAATTTCAACACTGGCATGTACATTCCCTAAACTTTCTTCAAAGACAAGTGAAATTCCTTTTGAATTAGGTAAATGGAATGCATTCTGTCAACTGCGCCTTTTGTTACAATTAACTCATTTGCTCCTGTGGGTCATAGGTTGGTCAGCCTAATCTGGCCCAAGAAGCTAATTTTTTGTTCCATTGCTAATCCATAGTGCAGATTGTAATCTCCAACAATTAATACCTCATTCCTACATATCTTGGAAAGTTCACACTGCCAGGGTAGGTATTTTTAACGTTGTGTGTACAGGTCCCTAGGGAAACAATAAATGTCTGTGGAATGAATGCATGCTCCTTTTTAAATTCTCATTCTAATGAATGGAATTTGTATCTAACTCTTTGATATTTTGCACTAAAATAGTCTCTTGAGAAAAATTCTAGTGAGGAGGAGGCGGGGTGGCTGTCAGCAGACCATCCTACTCTTGATTTCAGCTCAGGTCGTGATCTCAGGGTCATCGGATCGAGCCCTGCGTTGGCCTTCTTGATCAGCAGGGAATCTGCTTGAGAGTCTGTCTCCCTCTGCCCCTGCCCGCTCTCTCTCTCTCTCTCATTAAATAAAATCTTTTTTTTTTTTTTTTAAATCTAGTGAGAGAGAGAGATCTAGAGCAGTAGTTCTCAGCCAGGGTGATCCACCCCCATCCCCACCCCAGGGGACATTTGACAATATCTGGTGACATCTTTTTGTGACAACTGAGAGAAGGTGCTGTTGGCATCCAGTAGGTAGGGACCAGGGTTGCTACTAAATATCCCACAATGCACAGGGCAGCACCCCCACGACAGAGTTATTTAGCCGTAAATGTCACTAATGATGAGGCTGAGAAACCCTGAGACACTGGGGTTGGTCTGGATAATTCTGTTTAAACAAATCATATAAAATGAAGTGACCAAATATAGTTCTTAAGACTTTGGCCTTCCCAATCAAATCTGAAATCCACATCCAGGCTTTCCTCTTCTAGGCAGATGACCGCGGACAAGTTTCTTCATTTACCCAAACCTGTTTATTATTTGTATCCTATTGCTTCTTGGCCTTTTGTCTAAGATCAAGCATAGCATTCATTTGTATCCTGAGGTTAGTGAGCGTAATGACGATTTGCCATATGCTTAACATGAAATAATGTATGCAGAGTGCAGAGTACCTTCTCGGTACATAAGAAGCACTTTAATAAAAGATATTATTATTATTACTAGCTTCTTTATGTAGACAACAGTGGTAGCAGTCTCTAAGATGGAATTAGAATCACGTAATTTACAAGGCGGGCAGATGAAAGTCACTTGGCGATGTCTCAGCTTCCTTTTCCTGTGTAGCATAGGTCACTCACCAGAACTAGGGTTTGAATTCCTTAAACTGACCCTTCCAAAGATGAAAATCTGAACAAAGCAGTAACCATTAAAGGAGATAATGTCACGGTCAGACATCTCTGTGTCCATATCAAGGCTGGTCCAGTATGTGTAGGACCTTTGCCATGCGGGTGCATGGGATTCCTTGCTTACAACAGCCCTGTGCTTGGTTTAATGCTCTGCGAGATGCTATCTTGGAAATTTTATTTATTTATTTATTTATTTATTTATTTATTTATTTATTTACAAGGAGCTCCTCGTTTTCATTGTGTATTGGACCCTACAAATTATGTAGTCAGTTCTGTCCACACCTTATAGTTTTATAGGTGAGTTTTATAAGAAATTTTAAGTACTGATAATACAATGCTTTTCTGAAAAAAAGGCGGAAGAAAGCAGATTATGTGGATCATTTTAGAAGACTAGTGTAACTTACTGAACTTCCACGATCTCTTGGTCAGTCACTTGAGATTAAGGATAAAATGTGATTTCATCAGATCAGCCTGAGCATGAATAACTGCCATAGCCATTCATTACCTAAAAAGTTTGATATTGACCTAGACAATGGAATTGTCCTTCCCTTGAATGAAGTTGTTTTCTAATTTTTTTTTTTTCTGGCCTCAACAAAGAACATGCAAGACAAGCTTATCCCAAGTTCATTCTGGGCAAGTTGATGAGTTAACTATTTTAAGTTCTTCCGGCACTTGTCCACTTTTAAAGCCTTAATATGAATTTTTTTCCAGGTCACTTGTTCGTGAACTTTGGAAAGATTTGGCAAGTTTATTTAATGGTTGTTCAATGTCTGACTCAGCACCTTACTCCGGAAACTCTAAAGTAAAAAAATGGAACTACTCTCAGAAATCTCATTAGGAACACAATGGCAGCATATTTGTTTCTTCTTCTGTTTCTATAGCTTGATTTAGCCAACACCCTAACTCCTTAAGGCAGCCATGGAATAATCTTTGTGGCCTGATGAAGTTAGTTGTTTGTTTGAATTAATAATCTACTTCTGTTATTTAATGAAAACTAGAATCCACTTTGGTGATATTTCAACAACATCATGCTTCTCTTCTTACTCATTTTCTTATGTTTTCTTCGATACTTTAATTTATTTATTTCCAATGAAGAGTGAGCTAACTCATATGTGGAGCTTTACTACCTGGAAATTATTTGAAAACAATAATGTACAACAATCTCCTGCAATGCCACTATTTAAAGAGAGCTCATAAAGTCAAGCTTGAAAAAGGTGGGATGAGCTTGTCGCTGTGTTAGTTACACTTAGAAACAGAATTTCAAGGTGGGAATAAGGAACAGCTCTTGTAATATGAGAACAGAAATCCGCTATCCTTAATGAGCATGCAATTTAGTAGATAAAGATTTAAAAGATATTTGTTGGATAAATTAATGCATGATGGTAGTTCTGATGATTAATTTAGGACTTATTCAGTTCCTTTTTGGACGTTTATTTTCAATAGAAGGAGCCCTCAGTTCCTGGTCATGTGGGCCTTCTAACATAGGTGCTTACTCTTCAAACCAATGAAGAAGAGAGTCTCCTAGGATGACAGATTATGTTATAGTCTGTAACACAATCAGGAGAGTGACATCTTGTCACTGTTGACACATCCCATTGGTTAGAAGCAAGTTACAGGACTTGCCCTTATGTCACAAAGATGTGACTACCAGGGGGTGGGAAAGCCATGGGCCACCCGAGTGTCTGACCTCCACTGTCAGATTTCCTGGATTCAAATCCTGGTCCCACTGCACACTAGTTCCATTGACCTTGAGCATCAGTAATCCCCAGGCCTCAGCTTCCTCAACCGCAAAATGGAAAGTGTACTCACTTCTTTATCACAGGCTTATCAACTTCCAGCAGTTCCTAATTTCCAGCTTCTCTTATGTCATTTTCGTGATTATTGCTTGATTCATATGCCTCATGAACTAGCACTTACTATTATCATCATCACTTTAAATTTTAAATAAACTCATTTAAAAAGCAAATTTAAAATACTACTAGAAATTTAGAAAGAACTAGTATTACCAGAAGATAATTATAAATATACACATTATTGGTAATGGAAAATATCTGTCTGCATACCTCCAAAATTCATCCTGCATAACTTGTGAAGGATATATATGCATCATTTTTTAAGTTACTTCTTCCATGAGACATAAGCATTTTTTAAAAGATTTTATTCATTTATTTGAGATAGACAGAGAGGGAGCACAAGTGGGAGGAGGGGCAGAAGGAGAAGCAGACTCTCCACCAAGCAGGGATCCTGATGTGGGGCTTGATCCCAAGATCATGACCCGAGCCAAAGGCAGACACCCAACCCACTGAGCCACCCAGGTATCCCTAAATGCATCCTTAATAAAAGCTCTGAGGGGAAAAAGTCCATGTACTTAATATGGTGCCAACTACACAGATAATGCTTGTTCTTATTACCCATCTGTAGGCTTGAGATCCAGAATATATTGTATATGGGATGTGTAAGTATAGAGTACAGGTTGTGAATTTCTGTGAGCTAATAAGGTATCTCTTCCTGCTGTCTCTGAACTCAACTTGAGAATTGGTGTTGGCACTGCCCCCCCACCAGGGAGGACATCTATTGGCCTCCAGTGAATGTCCTCTGGTCTCAAGAGATTTGGGCAAATTATAACTGAAGGAGAATTTGTATATGCACTACTGAAATGAGAACATAACTGAAGGAGAATAAACTAAGGGAGGAAATGTCCTTAGATTTTTTAAAAAGCAAATAGAAATGAAAAACAATGACAAGGCATTTATCGCTCAAGTTGGTGCCATCAGGTCCTGGCACACTATGAATTTTGACTGCCAGAGTTTATTTCCCCTACTCCTCGGCTCCTCTTTCTGCTCAACATGTGCAGAAAGCACTTCACTCCACCCTTCGCTAAAGCAAAAACAAATTTGGAGGAAACGTGTCCGCTGTGCAAATCTTCGAGTTAATTCCAAAGCATTGGTGCTCAGGAGTTGATGCTACTTAGAAGGCCCCAGGTGCAAGGCGTCCCGATGATCAAGAGTTCCACAAATATTTTGTTGCTGATAAAGGGAGGTTCTGCAGGACAGAACAATCGTGGACGGCAATAAGTGATTATGTCATTTGGATCAACGTCCAATCCAGGAGATTAAGGAAAGTTCAACAAATTAGATTGAACCATAAATGGAGCCTTGGCTCTCAACCCATGTTGGTCAACAGGTTTATACTAAATACTTGCTGATAGATTAATTGACTGACCCATTTACAGGTTCTCCGAACGTCACAGAGTATGGGGGAATGAGTAAGGCCCTTGGAGTCAGAGGGATCAGGATCTGAGTCTGTTTCCTGCTTACTGTGTTTTCCTGAGCAAGCTATGTGACTTCTGAAAGCCTATTTAAAAAACAGGAAGATCTCCGGCTTCTCAGCAAGGTGTACGTGAAGAATAATGGACAGGAAAGGGCCTAAGGACATGCTCAGTAAATGTTGGTTGTTCTAATCAGCAGTTCGGGCTTTATGGTTTCAGTGAATTCCAATGAGATTCCCTGAAGACCAAGGGGAAACGGTAGGCCATTCCTAGGACGTGCAATTTGGAGTTCTGAAATGAGGTGTGGCAGGTAAGCAGGACCAGACTCAGGGCGGGTGGGAGGAGTGGTGGGGCCCCGAAGCCCACACCCTGCCTCTGGGCAAGGAGCCATGTTGGTCCAGCGGGCCAGGCCTCCTGGGTGTCCATAAAGCTAGACATCCAAAATCGTATGTCAAATCTCACAACGGTCCATACTGGTGCATTTTTAAAAACAGATTTATTCATTTGTGGGAGAGAGAGTGCTCAAGAATGAGAGGGGTGGAGTGGGGAATGGGGTGGGGTTGGCGGGGAGGGGAAGAGGGAGAGGGAGAGAGAATCCCAAGCGGACTCAGAACTGAGCACAGAACCGGCTGTGAAGGTCAAGCCCACGACCCTGAGATGGAGACCTAAGCAGAAATCAAGAGTTAGACTCCTAACCAACTGAGCCACCCAGGCACCCCTGTTGGTGCATTTCAAGACATTTACTATGTATTGAGGACTCAAAAGATGCCAGACACCTTCTAAGGGTTTTAATACACAGTTTCAATTTATCGTCTCAGCTGTTGTACGAGGTACATGGCAACCATTACCCTTGTTTTATAGATGAGAAAATTAAAGCACCCAAAAGGTCAAAATACCTTGCCTAAATATTACATAGCTTGCAAGTGGAGAGGCTGGGATTTGAACCAAATCAACCACTTTTAGTGCTTGGCTCTGAAGTAGGCACTTGATTGCCTCTCAGGTTTTTAAAAATTTTATTTACTTTATTTATTTTTTATTTTTAAAGATTTATTTATTTATTTATTTGAGATGGAGTAAGAGTGAGAGAGAGACTATGAGCAGGGAGAGAGAGGGGGAAGCAGGCTCCCTGCTATGAGGGGCTTGATCTCGGATCCTGGGATCATGACCTGAGCCAGAGGCAGATGCTTAACCAACTGAGCCACCCAAGTGCCCCTAAATTTTTTATTTTGACATAATTTCAAATGTACAAGAGCAGTACAAAGAATTTCATACATCTTTCACCCAGATCTCTCAAGCATTAGCGTTTCACTATTTCTGCTTTGGTTTTTTCTGTCTCTCTATCTTTCTCTCTCTCTCTCTCTCTATACACACACACACACACACACACACACACACACACACACACACTCTCCCACATACAGAGGAACTTATCTGAAAAGGCTCCCACCAGCCAAATCTGGGACAATTTGAACATCAAAATAAATAATAACAGTGAAAAATTATAACATTTAAAAAATTTTCAAGCTCACACTTATATACATAAACAAATTAAGAAGAAAAAAATCTTTTTTATGTTAACTAACTGGAGTTTAAATAAAAACTTGAACAAATAAATAAAAACTCTTCCTGACAGAATGCCAATTAATACAAGTAGAAAGATTGATGGAATTAGAATAATTGGTATTTGGCAGCAATGTGTGGACCAAATGGAATGTTATCAAATGTAATATATGGGTTTGTAGTTTCCAGTATTTAGCACAGAAGCTCCTGTGGTTAGACTATTAGTCTGATGGAATAAATGTGGGGGTTTTTTTGTTTCGTTTTTTTTTATTGCCCTGGTAATTCTCCATCAGCCTCCTGAAAACCCTGAACAGAAATAAAAACCAACTCCCAGTGTCCTAAGTTCTGCTCCATAAGGAGGTAAAACTGATTAAATTTCTAGATGTTGTTTTGTGTCCCATTTTTTCCATCTGGGTCCAGATCATTTCACTGGACATGTCTCTGTAAAGAACACTTATAAGGGAAGCTGTTTCATGTTTGCCCCTTTGATTCAGAAAGATGACTTGGGACACTGCTCCTGCTATGTACCAAGCACTGAGCTAGGTGCACATCAAACTTTCTAACCCTTGTAAAAACACTTCTGCATGAGGTATGTTAGCCTCTATTGAATAGCTAAGGTTCAGGGAGGTTAAGTAAATGACCCAAGTCATGCAGCTGGGAGATGCCTCCTCTAGGATGGAAACTCAAATGAGGTTAATAACCTTAAGTCCATATTTTTCTTACTACACCAACGTGGAGTTTATAGGACATGTATCTCAAAGGTGTTTCATTAGAGGGGAGGCACATTGGCGATTTAGGTTCTGAGAGCAAGCAAGCAATAAAAAAAATTGCCTAGAGTTATCTTCACACCCTGAAACCATCTGCAAGCTACATCATAAAGAAAAGTGTCCTCCCTTACTCATCCACACAGCTAGCCTTCCCTCCAGTGCTGGAGGACATTTTCACTCTGCCCCCTGCATATAAGTAGTCACTCTATAAATAATTTCCTGCTCTTCCAAGGAGCAGTGTTAGTGTATGGAATCTTTGCCAGGAATGTCAAGGAAGTCTCTTGATCTCTCCTTCTTTCCTCCCTATCTTTGTCTTCTGTCTTTTCTTCCCTCCCACTCTCAAAAAATTATCTGGACACCAAAAACTGAGGGTATGGTCTTCTCTGTTTATCAGGAACTGGTTTCTTATAGATATCCTTTAGACTTTTGTTCAAGTTGAAGAATTGAGCTGGCCTCAAGGGAAGCAGAACAGGGACTGGAGAAGACATATGATAAGGGCCAATGAATGGCTCGTCTTATTGGTGACAATCATAACAGATCCGAGTTACCTTTACCCTGTGACAAGCACCATACTCCACCCGATCTACCAGGCCTCAGCAAAGAGGTTTTATGAGTCGCCATGAGTCCTATCAATACGATGAATCTGGACTTCTGTAAGCCATTCCGTGTGGACATCTCTAAGAGCTAGAGGTACGTGGGAGGATGCATCCTCAAGGCACAGCCTGAAGAGGGTTGTCACAAGGAGAATAAACTCCCTCGGCTGTAAGCTACGTGCCTAGAGCTCCCCCAGGGATAAGGCTGAGGCTGGAGCCCTCCTGCCCCCAGACTGCACCTCCTTTGGCTCCTCTCCCTACCCTGCTGCCCTCAGTCCCTCACACTCTCCTCTGGGATCACTTCCTTAATGAATCCTAATGCCAGGTCAACCTCTGGGGCATCTCAGTCGTCAAGGAAGACTTCCTCCAGGAAGGTGGAGTTGGGCTCTGACTGGGGGTGTAGGAGAAGAGCAGGTAAAGAACGAATGTGCCAGGAGGAAAGATGGTAGGAGGAGGGACCACAGGTGCAAAACCCCACGGGCCGATAGTGTTGAAGGAGTCAAAGAAACTGTCAGAAGCCAGTGGGGCAGGGTCCGGAGGCATCTGGGTACGTGTGATGTGGGCTGGGGCCTGTGGTTCGGTGAGGCCATATTTTCCAGGACACTGACATCTGGCTTAAGAAATTGGATCTTGGGGTGCCTGGGTGGCTCAGTTGGTTAAGTGGCTGCCTTCGGCTCAGGTCATGATCCCGGAGACCCGGGATCGAGTCCCACATCGGGCTCCCTGCTCAGCAGAAGCCTGCTTCTCCCTCTCTCACTCCCCCTGCTTGTGTTCCCTCTCTGGCTGTGTTTCTCTCTGTCAAATAAATAAAATCTTAAAAAAAAAAAAAAAAAGAAAGAAAGAAATTGGATCTTTACAGAAAAGCAATGGCCACCACAGAAGTTAAGATGAGATAACTGGGTTGAAGTTTTGAGAAGACCAAAATGGCTAGAATATAAAGAACAGACTGGGTATCAGCTGGGAGTTTCTATGCTCATCTGGAGGGAGGTCGTGTTTCAGATAGAACTAAATGAGCTTGAAAAATATTGGGGAAAAAAAGGAAAATTATCTCGTCACTCATACGATCATCTTTTCTGTAAAACTGCTAGGGAAGTCCAGCTTTTTGTCAGAGTAGATGTCGTAATATGGAGCTTGTAAAATGGCCACCTGAAAAAATTTTCTAGTAAGATGAAATTTAAAGCTTTAAATTTTAATGTAACGAATGCAATGAAGAGGAAACAGTTCTCGAATATTTCAAAACTTTTATTTTCAGATAATTCTAAGAAGATATACAAAGAGATCTGACAACATGTGGATTTACAATTCTAAAAATAATTTTACAGTAGGGAGAGAGCACACGTTTACTGTAGGGCTAGGTACATACCCATTCAAATAGAATGATATAAATGTATACTTTTGAAATATTCTAGAAATATAACCTAGAAAGGGAAATCTTTATCAAATATACAGAAATATATAGTATGTTTTTAGGAAAAGTAGTAGTAAACATATGTAAAAATAAATTGTCTGTAAACACATTTTTTACAAAGTTTTAAGTATTTTCCATTATGTATTTTCCATTATGAAAGTGTATTTTCTCAAGGAATCAAATCATATAACATGGTTTATATAGTGAATCTCTAATATATGCACATTTTACTACTATCCTACTCTACAAAGGGGAAAACAACGCGTGGGAAGTCACTGAATATTTTAAATTGTAACTGGACTTCAGAACATTGTCCTAAACCATAGATCCTAAATCAAATACCATATATATTTTTAAAAATGACTTAAGTGAATTGTCATTACAGTACACACACACACACACACACACACACACACACAATTTAAAAACTGTGGATCTACTTAATGCTAGGGAGGAAATCCATTAGCTAAATAAAGAACTTCAGAATCCTTTGACAAAATGATGCCACAGTGAATCATTATGGCCTTCTTAGATAAGAGGTTCTGACTTCATTAAAGTACTTCTTAAAATAGAGTCATTCCCTAATTTCCCAATAAGGTTGCAATTTCAAAACAGGAAAAATACAGTTTCATGGAAACCTGATAACTTTAACATATAGCTTTGCTTACATTAAAAACAAGTATTTCCCCAGATACTACATTAAACAGAGTTACAATAAATGGATTGTCAAGATTATCCCAAGCTCCAGACAATTTAGCTAGCATGTACTAGGTCTTTCATTGTGAAATGTAAACTCACTTTTGAGAATTAAAGAGCCACGCAGTGAATTTGGTAGGGAAGGAACAGAAACATTTAGTGACTTTATGGGATTAACTGAGAAATGGCTGTCCTCCCTGTCACATCATGGAAGATGCAAGAGAAAACAGAATCATGAGTAATTCTATGCAACCCAAGTTGGTACTGGCATTAGTTCAAGGAAGCCAGCGGCATATCCTGTAGAGTTCCTTGTATCCCAACAACCTGCTTTCCTGAGTCAGATCAACCTTATTAAATACCATTATTTATATAAACAGTGCAGCTTCAGAACGATTGTACTGAAGAAAGAGCATAAACACCTGGGCCTGTTGTTTATGTGTTTCATGCTTTGGTGTTTGAGGTTAGCTTTTCAGTAGCATAGACGTCATAAGCACCATTTTTGCAGGAGGGTGAACATTACTGCTCTTGCTCATAGGAAAAAAAAATCTGGAAAATAAAGTAAATCCCAATTATATATTAAAGAAGTATAAGTAAATGATGTTTAACACAGGCTAGTAAATATATACACTTACACTCTAGGGGCCGCTAAGCCAAAGTCCTGTGGTCAAATAAGGCTGACCACCTGTATTTATAAATAAAGTTTTATTGGGACAGTCTTGGCATGGAGAATTATGGCCCTGAGGAAAAACGTATATGCTCTAATCTCCAAAGCCTGTGAAGGCAGGGCAAAGGAACTTTGCAGATGTAATTAAGCTTATGGGCCTTGAGATGGGAAGATTATGCTGAATGCCAGAAGGAGAGATTTGAAGCCCGGAGAGGGATTCAAGTTACTCTGGCTAGCTTTGAAGATGGTGGAAGAAGTCAGGAACTAAGGAAAGCTGGGACTCGCTTTCAACTGCCAGAAAGAAAATAGGGACCTCAGTCCTACAACAATAAGAAACTAAAATCTGCCAACAACGCAAATTAGCAAGAGACTAGTCTCCCCTGGAACCCCCAGAAAGGAATATAGCCCTGCTAACACCTTGATTTTAGCCTGATAAGAGCTGGGTCAGATTTCTGACCTACAAAACTTTAATGCACATTTTAACAACTTGTAAGTAATTCCTTTTAGTGTTTGTTATAGCAGCAATAGAAAACAAAAGCCACAGCCACACCTATTTGTTGACCGGTCCTGTGAGGCTGCTTTCAAGCTGCCTGGCAGAGTTAAGGGTCAGATCGCAGGACCTGCAAAGCCTGCAATATTTACCAGCTGGCCCTTTAAAGGAAAAGTTTGTCGGGCCCTGAGATTCACACACAAAACCCATAATGGTAGCTTGC
>PITA01001760.1:153269-182713 GCA_004023965.1 Spilogale gracilis
TCACCTCTCGGTGGTTCCCAGCAGGCCGGATGCTCACCCAGGGCTCTTAGCGCAGACGGAAAGCGATGGGGAGCTCCCGGCTGGGCACCAGGAGACCCAGATGCAGCATCTGCACGGGCTCGCTGTCTGTGGCCACGATATCGTATTTGCGGACGATCTGGAACAGACATGGATCAAAAAGGCAGAATTAGCCCCTCTCCTCCTGCCTTGTGGAGTAAGAGAGAGCACAAGTGCAGAAATTAGAGCTTTACCCAGCAGAGAGCCAAGTGGAGCTGGAGCTCAGCCAGTCGGCGACCGATACACATTCTCTTCCCGACGCCAAATGGAAGATGCGCAAAAGGATTAATCTTTTTCTTCTCCTGAAGCCAACGTTCAGGCCTAAAGTGGCTTGAGTCTTTAAAATTTTCTTCGCTGGATCCCAACACCTGGGTGTTTAGCATCAACACTGTCTAAAAACACACAGCAACACAAACCATGTAAAATAACTAGAAGAAAACATTTGAACAACAAAATTGACCAAAGGGACCAACTTGCAAATGTAAAAGCAACCCACAAGTTTATAATATGATGATCGTCAACATGTACTAGAAATATACCAGGTAATAAATGGGTAAAGAAATTTAAAATTTAGCATCACATTCTCACGCAACCCTATGTAGTGGGTTCCATTGTTATCCCCATTTTGCAGATAAGAAAGCTGAGGCTCACAAAGGTTATGTAACTCACTCAAGGCTATGCTTGAATCTAGGTCTCTTTTTCCCCAAGCCATTAATCCTAATACCATATGATGCAACATATCAGCTATATACCAAAATATACATGTTTCCAAAATGAATGACCTCCCAGGGAAAGTGCTTATGGAGATCTGATGTGTATTTGTAAAGTGTATCTTTCAAAGCTCCATAAGGTATAGATTGCATGAATCCTACTTACTCCTTTGGGTAAAGCATATTCACCCAGAATCGTTGCCTTGTCAAGAGTCCGAGTTGTAAATGGCACACTTGGGGTAAGCCTGAAAAAATAAAATTAAAATGTAAAGGTGAACAAAGACCAATATCTACATCAAGTATCAATGGGGATGCAGAAATTTGTTAAAAAAATAATTTCTGCACAAATTCATACTCAAAAAGGGAACATGATCACAACTCTCACAAAGATCTGTCTTTTTTTTTTAGAAAGTTAGTTTTATTTTATTTGATTAATTTATATATTGGGGGGCAGAGAAAGAATCTTCAGCAGGCTCCACACCCAGTGCTGAGATTGGTCTCACAACCTCAAGATTACGACCTGAGCTGAAATCAAGGGCAGGACACCTAACCGACTGAACCCCTGAGGTCCCCAAGCATCCCGAGAGGTTCTGTCTCTTTCTTCCCGAAATACATACCTCCTGCTTTTACTCCTTATTGTGTTGGTTAAATCTCTAGTAACTGCTTAGTAGCTCTTAGTGGTGGTTTTCTCCTGTTTCACTCTGAACTTCAAATGTGTTTCCCATATCACCCTTAAGCTTGACTTCTGTTCCTAGTTTCTCCTATCTGCCCTTCCTGAAGTGAAAGTCGTTTCTTTCCTAATCCTAAAATGTTGCGAATTATGTTTTCCAGAAAGAGTGTAAAATAATTTCCAAAGAGCATTTTATACCAGAAAACAAGATGTCTTGGGGCCCTTGGCTGGCTCAGTTGTTAAGAGTCTGCCTTCCGCTCAGGTGGTGATCCTAGAGTCCCAGGATCGAGCCCCACATTGGGCTCCCTGCTGGGCAAGAAGCCTGCTTCTCCCTCTCTCATTCCCCCTGCTGTGTTCCCTCTCTAGCTGTGTTTCTCTCTGTCAAATAAATAAATAAAATCTTAAAACAAAACAAAACAAAACAAAAGACGTCTCTTTGTCTTATCAAATAGTGATATGGTTTTCTTGCTGAATTTCTTCTCATATCCTTCTGTTATGCCCCTAATCTTAACCAGTGCTTATAGCTTTCATTAGACTATTACTATTACTGATGAAAGGGGAGAACATTGACTTTCCAGAGATGTAATAGAATTTGCCCAAATGATTTAGGACATAAATAATAGTAAAATAATATGGTCCTAAGGCGCTCTCTCTCTCTCTCTCTCTCTCTCTCTCTCTCTCTTTTTTTTTTTTTTTGCAGTGTGTTAAATGTTTCTGAGCTAACTATGGGTGTCACCTGTGGGCGTGGAGTCCTCTCATTGTGTATTTAAGAGATGGCTTCCCAGCATATCCATGTTGGCTTAGGCTTGTGTCTCACCTCATAGATTCTTTCAGACAGGCTTTTAAATATGGCATATTCCTCAAATCCTCTGCCCGTGGCATCTGATTTTCAGGTAATACACTCTGAATTTCTTTAAGAAGATTTTGTTGCACATGGGGATTACGGGATAAATTGTAGAGAATCCACATTAAGCTGTTTGCGGTCTGAAAGGCAAATGGACATAAACTTGAGTTTCTGCAAATAGACTGCCTTAAAACCATTATGAGCTGAACAAAAGTTGATTCCTACACCTGGTTCTGCAAATGCATCAGTGAACCCTTTTCACGTGTCTTTATTTGCTGTGCATTACACAAATACAGTGTATGAAAAGTCACTCACAATTCAGTTTGATACAAAAATGGTTTGAACACAAAAAAGGCATGTAGAACTGGTGAGTAGAGCAAGCACATTAGGGCTGTGTCTGTGTCAATTCCCAGGTTGTGATAAGGCTTTATTGTTGTAGGATGTAACCAGCAAGGGAAGCTGCAGGAAAGATCCAAGGGACTCCCCTCTATTTTTCCTTAGAACTGCATGTGAATCTATAATTATCTCAAAACAAAAAAGGATTTAATCAAAAATCATTTAATACAGAACATGGATAGAATACCTAGGTGCGGAGAGAGGAATGGAGATCCCGGCAATATTGCTAATGAAGTTTTTTCTTTTTAATTTTATAGTGCAAATGCACAAGAAATTGCATTTCAGGAATTTAAAAGAGAAGGTTTTTTTCTTTAGCACAGCCTAAAAAGTTGCAGCAAAAATGAAAAAGCCTAGTCTATGAAAGCCTGGGTTTCAGCCACAGGCAAAGAGCCCTGGCAGGAGGGGGTGCCAACACCAAAATAAGACATTCTAGCACAGAGTTGAGTATATGAGGGAACCAGCCACAACTTCTGACAAAGGCTCCTGGTCTTTTAAGTGTCATGCTTTACTTCCTTTCCAAAGGCAACAAGAAGAGAAAAAATATCGGCTGAAGCAGCCAGGGTAGCTTTTAGCGTCCTAACAGTCACCATCGGTAGTCGTATGCATTTGTTTTTAGGCTTTGTGTGTGTGTGCGTGCTATTGTAAGCCAAATATTCCTGTAAAAACGGTCATTGCAGACATGAAGACGCTTTTGTTAAATGCCATGTGCCACTGATATAAATGAGGAAAGTTCGAGATAATTCGGAGCCAATGGCATTTACTATTTTGGGAAGAAGATGTCTTCAAGGCAGCCTTCTTCATGTCAGAGGACTGGTTGCCTCAGCTGCAAATACACTGTGGACAGCATTATTACAAGAGTCCAATTTACAAAACAGGAAGAGGGCGTCGCCACCAAATTAGATACACTTTCAAATTTCTCTGATTTTCCAAAAGTGACTTCCAGAATTGCCAGGACTAAAAAAGAAACACTTAACCATATCAGCGGGTCCCTTACCATAAGTACCAAATAGAGTTTCCAAGAGGCAGATCACTGTAGCTTTCGCCAAAACCTTGTAAGACAGCCTGGGCCTTTTAGGGTAACTGCAGGGGCTGAAAATGGCCTGAGAAAGCTCACAGGCACTAACTACCCTGGCCTGACCTCCGTGGAGGAGACCCGTCTCACAGCTGGCCTCCAGGCTTCTGCTCTTCCTCTTCTAGACCTTCTTTTACCCCTCCCGCCAGAGCCCTCCCTTCAAAACATAAATTTGAACAGGCTACTCCTCAGGGGCTTTCCATCACAGGTATAATAAAATCCAAATGGCTTACTAAGGGTTCTGGTTTATAGGGCCCCCAGACTTCTCCAACGTCCACCTGACCACATTTGCTAGGTCTCCAGCTCCTACCCTCTTTCTGCTCCAGGGCCCTAGCACATGCTGTTCCCTCTACCTGGAGAGCTCTTCCACCAGATCTCCCCCAGGCTGGCTCTCTCATCATTTCAGTCAGCTCCAGGATCACTTCCTTGGAGAGGGAACCCTGCCCCCTCTCCATCTCCTTCTATTCCATCACTCAGATGGTTTCCTCCATGTCTCCTACCACAAAAAATCCAATTTACTGATGTGTCTACATGTTTCTGGTTGGACTTCCCTCCCGGCAGTTAAGTTCCATAAAGGCCAAGACCTTGGTCTCTTGTTCATGGTGGTCCCTCAATCACCTGGATTAGTGCCAAGCACATAGTGGGCACTTAGTAGTTTCTGAATCCTTTTGTTTATTCACCAAGTATTCGTTGAGTACCTACTTTATGCTAAGTACTAGTTTACATCCTAGGAAACAGCAACCAACAAAACCAAGTCATCTCCCTCATGGAGCTCACATTCCAGCTGAAAACAAAAGATAATGGATGAAGTTTTACTTTTATCACTCTAAGGAGTCTCTTAGGGTTAAGTGACTCAGTATGACAGTGAATACAATGAATGCCTCCTTTTAACAGCCTTCTGGAGCATGAGGAGACATGATAGCCTTGCTGTCCTCCACTGATTTAGAAAACCCTACTTTTTCTTTGGATGCAAAGCACAAAAGAAAAGGGAAACATGGGAAGAAATGAACCAGGACGCAGTTTTCTTAGAGATTATAGGTGTATGAACTGTTGAGCCACGCATCTCTCCAATGATGGTACAGATCGTCATTAGAACATACTCAATTTTTAAAAATCCTATGGTGTGGCATTTTACTGCCTCTGAATTCCCATAGCAACTTGTGTCTTTATCATGACCCTTGACTTTCCCCCTGGAGTGCATGAATTCACCTGCCATCACCCCTGGAAGACTGAGACTGTGCACTGGGTCTCCTGCAGCATCTCGTAGGAGACTTTTTATTTCAGTTAAGTCACTGTTCAGTTAATCCTTGTGGACTGAGTAAGTTGAAGGAGTATTTAAAATTCATCCTGAAAAAGATTTTCCAGCCCATTGGTTTAGCAAACTGACCTCGGGCCCCTTACCGTTTCTACAGCAGCCAGCTGAAGCTCTGTGACGGCCGCATACAATTCTTTCTTGGACAGCTGGTTGTGCTGGTAAATATCACAGATGAAATCCATGCTTGGCTGCTCAGAATGTTTCTCTAAGCAGTCGTTGATACAAGATTTGACTATTGGAGAAGAGAAGAGGGAAAAGAAGTCAAGTGATGATGAGGACGAGAAAGAATGCAAGAAAACCCAGATAAAATCCTCCCTGTGACATTAAAAGGCCTTTTCAGGGACACTGACCATTTCTTCAAGGGGCTATCATTGCCTTGTTGTTCAGAAACCAAGGACTGATCGGTGCCCAAGGGAGCAGCGCTCTTCAAACTTTAACCTGCTGAAGAATCACCCGGGCATCTTGCTAAAATGCAGATTCTGGATCAGGGGTCTGGGGTGGGCCTGGAAGTCTGCATTTCTAACAGGTTTCCAGGTGCTGCTGCTACTGCTCTCAAGTCACAGTTTCGGGTAGTAAGAACTTAGAGCTTGGAAGAGTTCATCACGAGACAGAGATGGGATTTGGGTCTGCTCTCAGGATCAGAACTTGCACCCAGATCCAGGCGTCTGGTTGATCTGGTCACGAATACAGACAGTGTGGGACTGGGCTCCCAAATCTGGGCAGTAGGAGTGGAGAGAAGCCTCCCCCAGGGTTATCAGACATATACACGTACTCAAGGGTGGTGCCCTGCATGCTGGCGATGATAGCAGAAATTTCTAATGTTCGTAAAGAACGTTCTAGACATGTGCCTCTCTCGTTTCAATCCTCTAGGCAAGCCACCACCAGAATAATACTAACGGTGGGGTTGACAGAAGTAATGATGACCATAAGCCATACAGCACTTAAAGCTGGAGCTTTGGGGACCCTTCAGTCTGGCTTCCAAGCCTTTTGCCATCATCTAGCATGTCATCCTGACAAAGATGCTTCTTTGTGCCTCGGTTCTGTCCCTTAGGCCTAATAGAAGGACCTATTTTTGGTGAGAATTAAATAAGTGTGTGTTTATATGTGTGTATAAAAGATATGACATGGTATGATATGATATAGATCCTTCTAGCACATATTGATAACTCATAGAACAATACTCATAGCACCAATATTCCCCTCATAATGCAGCAGAAATCAGCTCTGACCATTGGATACTGAGATAAGCCAGGGTTTTACATTATCTATAGTAGACCTAGAAACAGTTGCATTAAGGCAAGCATTATTACTGTTATTAGCACCCTTTACTTAATTTTTTGAAGATTTTATTTATTTATTTGACAGAGAGAAACACAGCTAGAGAGCAAACAAAAGCAGGGGGAGTGAGAGAGGGAGAAGCAGGCTTCCCGCCCAGCGGGGAGCCCGATGTGGGGCTCCATCCCAGGACTTCAGGATCCTGACCTGAGCCGAAGGCAGACGCTTACTGACTGAGCCACCCAGGCGCCCTGTTATTAGCCCATTTTAGAGACAAGACTACTGAGGACAAAAGAGATACAGCACATTCAGTCAACCTGCTACGTCAATGACAGAGCTGAGATTTGAATCCAGGTATCTCTGATGCCAAAGCTCTTGCTTTTAACCACTTCCGGCTCCCAAAGACTACACAGAGCTGTCTTTTCCTTAGAAATAGAACTTCCTATGCCAGGGCAATTCTCAACTCATGTCTACAAAGCTGGAAGCAATCAAGAGGTGCAACTCCATCAAAGGATCAAGGTCGTGAGGCCAGGATCAAGGTCGTGAGGCCAATACCATTCTAGCCTTTGGGCAGCAGCTCCAGAGACAGGACTGTGGTGTGTGTGTGTGTGTGTGTGTGTGTGTGTGTATGGCCACATTACCTGATTTGAAAATGGTGTCCCAGGCCTGAGTGTGGGCCTGCCACACCTTGGTATTGAGGCTCTTGTGCAGTTCCACGGGGGTCACCATCATCCTTCCAAACGTGCTCATCATCTGTGAGGAGCACAGTGCCTTTCATTCCGGTTACTGCCTCTCAGAGACCACTGTCACATGGGAGAGGAGCGTCCTATATGACACCCCCCCACCCCCCCACCCCCGTGCTTCCACTAAGGCAGGAACTCCCCCCAGCACTGGGCACAACGCCCTCCCCCCCGCCCCGGTGGCACAATGAAAATGAACTTTGGGATAATTTTCCACTGGATATGTTTAATAAAAAATGTGATCTTAGGACCTACATATTTAAAAAGGAGAAAGAAGGAAAACCATCACTTTCATACTGACTTCCATTTCCATTAATTTCCCAACGTTCGCCATTTTGACACCAGTTTCACGGAATCTATCACATCCGCGTGTGGTTGAAACAATTCAAAAATATTACACCTGAACATTTTCAGACTCTTTTTCAAATAGTATTTTAATCGACTGTCCTTTAACTGAAACGCTTATTTAAACATGCCTCCATGACGATGCAGCGTGATTCCTGGTTTAGAAGCATACCTACACATACACATGTGAAAACATGTGATGCATTGAAATTAACACTTAACTAGTGTAATAAAATAGGTGTGTGTGGGCCCCTCCTGGGGAAACAGGATGAACGTGCATGAAGTTCTGTAAATCAGGAAAATGGCTCTCCTCAAGGGGATGCTTACTGTTTTGATGGCCATAATGAAGTTCAAAGCTTCATCCCCTGCATTCTTCTGAAGGAGTCCAAATCTCTTCTCATAGAGCACAAGGCAGATGCCTGTTATTTAAAATAATCAGGAGTTACACAATCACAGCAGTATGGGGGTGTGTAAGTAGCTGACTGTTAAAGGTTCAAATCTAACTTTTTAAAGAGAGAGGTCTTTTCTAAGCAGAGAGGAAAGGCAAAAAGCCTGACAGAAAGGGGCATGATACTCTTCTCACTTTCTAGAAGATGACTCCACGTCCACTGACCCATCCCCTGCAGAACTTCGTGGTCAGAAATGCCACAGTGAAAATATAGCTGTTTTTATACATGAATGAATGTCTCCTGCAATGCCATGCTTTTATCAGAATTGATCATTGATACCATGTGTAGCAGACACTGTTAATGGCCTACACAATACTCATTCTCCCCCATTTATTCCCTAAGAGATCTCTGATTTTATTTAGAGTATCAATGTATCAGTCCTCAGGCAATGAATCTGGATTGCTCTAAGACTGGTGACAATCCTGTTCCCTGATTCCCCAGGCTTTCCTGTAGCAGCCTGAGAAGCCCCATGGCCCAGGTTTGGCCAATGAGGCTTAAGGAGAACACTCCTTTACTTTCTTAATAAAATGGTCAAGTATCCCTGGCTTAGCTCCTCCCTCTTTCCCTCTTGCTTTTGCCTGAAATGCAGAGGTGAGACCCGGAGGGGTGGCAGCCATTTTGCGACAAGCCAGCCAGCTAAGAATGGATGAGCAAAAAGATGGAAAGTCCGCAGTGACATCACCGAGGGCTGGCTGTGGGCTGCCCTCCTCAAGACTTCTCAGAACGCTGGACAATAATTTTTAAACCACCAGTCTTCTTTGACTTGCAAAGACATGCATTCGATACTCCTTCATTTGGGTGTTTCCAGTGGACAATTTCCAAAACATACACTTCCTTTCTCCTCTGTAATCATCCCCTCACTTCACTCTACTCCCTTTCCCTTAACACCTTCTGTGGGTTTCTTCTGTGCACGGAGATTTCTAACGTTCTGATATAGTCAAATGGTCTCTACCTTTAAATCGAGGATGAGCTGATGGTGGAGACAGGTCACAACAAAGTCCTCTATCCTTGAGGGACCTCTCCAATCCCTCCCATCTACAGCCAGAGTGATCCTTCCAGCAAAGCAGTCTGAGCCACCTTCCGGTGAAAAGCACTCTTCATCACTCCCAGGGACTCCCAAGCTCAAAACCAAATTCTCATTCCTGGTTTACGGGGTTTGGCCTCTGGCTCCCTTCCATCCTCTGCCCTCACCACGCCTCTCCCTTGTTGGTCATGTTCTGGGCATTCTGAGCATCTTCCTGTTGCTTCAACAGAGTATTCTCTGCTCCTTTATTGGCCTTCACCTGGTGAACTCCTACTCATCTACCAGGCTTCAGATGATCTGGCACCACCACCATGAGGCAGCCCCTGACCAAGCTCAGCTGAGGTATCTCTCTCAGATTCTCCCACAGCTTTGAACCTCCCCAGTCAGGTGTCTACCCATTCTATGGAAGCTGCTTCTTTGCCTGCATTCCCAATGGGCAGCATTCCAGTCTAGGTAGAGCTCTACTTTTTGTTTCTGGAGCATTCCTCAAGAAAAGGGATCATCCCTTTTTCTGTTTGGACCCCTCCAGAGCTCCCCATCTGACTCAAACTAAAAGCTCAAGTTCTGGCCAGAACCTACAGCTCCTGGCTTGGTCTTCCTCAACCCTCCTTCCCTCCCCCTACCATCTTCTCACACCAGCATCCTTGAAGCCTTGGAGACATGACTCATGCTTCCACCTTGGGGTATTTGCCCTTCCTGTCTCCACAGTCTGGAAACATCTTCCCACAGATGCCCCATGGCTGATTTGAGGTCTCCCATCAACCGTCTCCTTCCCAAAGCAGACTTGCCACCACTAGGCACCTAGGTTTTTTCTTGAATCCCTTACCCCTTGGCAAAATATATATTAAGGTGTGTTTTATCATCAACCTACTAGACTCTAAGCTTCATGGGAACACAGACATTGCCTGTTTTCTTCACTGCTATGTTTCTAATACCAAGCATGGTGCTGGTCACATAGCAGGGGTTCAATTCATGTTTGTTGAATGACTACATAAACATCCCATAGTGCAAAGCATAATCTGAGTGCCCAAAAGGCATGACAAGACTGCAAAAATGGCCCTTCATTGTCAGGGATAGTATATGATTATAGAAAAGTTATTGACGGGGCACCAGGAAATCAAATGAAGAAGACTGTTAAGACAACTTACTTTCAAATGACCATTTGTTCAGTTCGCTATATAAGTCTTCAATGTATCCTCTTTCATCACAGAGCTCATCTATTCTACCCATAAAATCAGCCAAGACCTTGAAAGAAAGAAACCACAGAAGATACATTTCAGTCACTGAAGGAAAACAAAAGTTTAAAGGCTCAGTAAGCTAACTTCAGGTCTCGCTACCTTGTATATTCACTGCCCACAATGTTATTCCTTCTGAAGCAACACTAATTATATATTCTCCCTGGGGGCTCACCTTCTGTCCTAAGAACCTTGTCCTGAGTTATTTTCCCAGCTTTTCCCCAAACCACCCTAAAGCTTAGGCTTCCGCTTCCGATCTAAATTTAAGAAAAGGAAAACATTTCTTCTAATCGGAATGGGGACGAAGCCATGAAGGAGGAAACAGTCAAGCATCTGTAGGCACAGCCCATCAAGGACCATGAGGTTTGCCACATCCATATAACCGGGCCAGCAAACGTCTCTTGATTGGTTGGTATTGTGTTAAGCATGTTGAACTTGGAAGCAGAAAAATCTGCAAATTCAGGACACAGCTCCTTCACGAAATAACTCTGTGACCAGGGACAAGTTACATAAGGGCTCTAGATGCCAGCTGCCAAAATCAGGGTTTTAGATGACTAATGTCTCCCATTTAACAAGGCTTGTACCACACCAAGCACCGCACAGAGTGTGTTATCTTAGCTAATCCTCACAACAACCCTGTGTGGTAGAAAGTATTGTCATTACCTCCATTTCCTGCCTAACAGAGGAGAATTGGGCTTTGAGGGGGATGAGGTGCTTGCCCTTGGACAGGTAGCTGGAGTGGCCAAGCTGGGGCCTGGAATAAGGTAGGTATGACTGCAAAGCCCACCCATGTAACCAATGGGCATTTTGAGTTTGTCCATACAGAGCCTTAAAAAGGGTTTTGAAATTATTACCATCAAAAAAAAATCCAGAAATTTCATATAAACACATGGAATTTTCACTACTTATCAAAAAAAATAATAATGATAAAATCTGGAGACACTAGGTCTGCATTCTCACATGGCAGTCATTTACTGGAACTGAGGCAGTTGTCCCTTCTAGAAAGGGCGTGCACTGAATGTTTATAGCAGTAATTTCCACAATAGCCAAACTATGGAAGGAACCTAGATATCCATCAACAGATGAATGGATAAAGAAGACGTGGTGTGTGTGTGCGTGTGTGTGTGTGTATACACACACACACACGCACACACGCACACACACACACAATGGATTACTATGCAGCTATCAAAAGAATAAAATCCTGCCATTTGCAATGGACGGAAGTGGAGGGGATTATGCTGAGTGGAATAAGTCAATCAGAGAAAGGCAATTATCATATGATCTCTCTGATGTGAGGAATTTGAGAGGCAGGGTGGGGGTTTGGGGGATAGGGAGGGAAAAAATAGAAAGGACATGCACTGTTCTGTTTGCTAAAATCCCTGCTGGGCCTTCCTTACCCCTTTATATGAATTACCTGGCCCCTGAAACTTTCTGGGTTTGCAATCTTCCATCTATATAATCCTATCTGAGTCCAAGTTCAGCTCAACATAAACACCCAAAATGGTCAGGAGTAAAGAGAATACTTTATGCTTAAATCCCCCCCTCTTTGGCCCTCTGTTGACTAAAGGATAATGTCTAAATGTCTTATCATGGTACAAAAACATTAAGGGCTGCCCTCTGTCCAGCATTGTTTAAGAGAAAGCCTCGCCTCAGTTGCACTGAATATACTATTCTCTGAATGCACCATGCTATCTCATGCCTCTCTATTTTCAGCAAGCTATTCTCTGTCTGAGTGCCTTTCTTCACCTTCTCTGGCTTGAAGACTCCTCTTCACCTGGAAAAACCCAGCTCAAATGGCACAACCTAGGAATTTTACAAGCATTATATCATTTAATCCTCCCAGCAAATTTGTGGAATGGGAACTTTCATAGACTGGGAAAGTGAAGCTTAGGGAAATTAAGAGAATTTTAATTTCAGGTTACAGAGCTAGGAGGTGGAGGGCTGAGATCCAAATTCAAGGCTGTGGAAATTCAAAGTTTCTGCTTATAATCATTCTCTTATTGAGATGTTACTTTCAAGAGAGTGATGAAGGAAAGAGGAATAAGGGATTGGGGGAGAAGGGTGTGGACAGGAGTAGGGAGAAAAAGAAGACCTCTGAATCATCAAGTTGCCTGCACTTTGTAGCTATGACTTGAAGTTTCATAAACATCTCTCCCACCCCAGGCAACCCAGAAAAGCTGCTCCCAGCTTGCAAACCTCGTTGATTTTGTTGTCCATCTTCATAATTTCTACTGGTTTCATTAATTTTTTCTGAAAAGCACTCCGGACCCTCTGCCAGTCTTCTCCTTCCCTAGGGAGAGAAGCAGAATTATATTCAGGGCAAACTGAAAGGAAAAGAAGGGAGAAGCAAAGACACCCCCCCAATTCTGAAACTATGTGAATCAAATGAGCACTAAGAATCATGGCAAGAGCTGTCCAGAGAATGTCAGCATTGAAATATTTGGGACTGGTTTGACAACAGAGTGAAAAACCACCTTTCCTCACAGCCAAAGATAATGCCAGAAAGGTGAAGTCAAGGTAATCGGGGTTCAGGGCTTTTGGGGTGCTCTGGCTGGGACTGACCTGGGAGGCCAGATGCCTCAGTTCTCAACGGTAAGAGCGGGCACCCGAACATCCCCTTCACCAGCAACCCAGATTTGTTTGAGAAAAAAATTTTTCTTCTCTTAATCCATTGACTTGGGTTGAAAGTCACATTCACAGAACACCTCAATCCTAGAGTTCTGTCTGTAAAAGCCCTTTCTAATTATCTGCCTTCTTCCCTGATCCCTTGAGCCTGTGATGCATGACCCATTATTATGGCTTTTAATTCCAGTAATTATATCCTGAAAAATACAACTATTAGGCATTACAGTTTGGAAGTTAAAAAAATGCTAACTTGTTATATGCTAACAGTTAAAAAGCTGAGGAATCTCATCACATAATGGCATTTATCTATCTAAAAGAATGTGGCCTGGATGTCCCTTCTCGTCCCACCTTTCTGACTAGATCTGGATCTTTCTGGAGGGGGAACGGGTCCCCTCCAGATAGGAAGGTAACTGTCAAAAGCAAAAGAAGTTGATTTCCCGCGTCTGAGCTCACAAGAGGGGATGACAGACAATCCCAAGGGATAATTTTGTGTCTAATATGTTGGCCTGGCATGCTGACTTCCGAACCTCAAGCCTCCTAAGAGTCTGAACACCACAGTGTAGATAATGCCTTGGGCTTTTCTTTGAAAAAGTACAGCCCTGCCCCGTTGCCAGATAAGACAGGTGCTGGAGGCATAGTAAGCTCTTCTCAATCCACTCTGATTTAAGCAAGCGTTCAAGACTGCACCGGGTGTATCCCCTGCATACGGAGGTTACAACCGCTGAAACCCCGCTCCCAATTTCCAGGTTCGTTAGGCCCAGCCGCCAGCCCCCATCTTGCCTCCTGGACTCACAGGATCAACAGCCCGTAGCCCTCCTTGCGATAGTCGCGATAGGCCTTCCAGGGCTTGATCTCCAGCCGCTGGGGGTACGCGCTCTCTGTGCGGTACAGCGCTTCCAGAAGGCACGGCGAGCCCAGGTGCACCGAGTCGAAGGAACCCAACTTCATGCGGAAAATCTTACCATACTTCCTGTGGTACTCCACCTGTAGCGGGCAGGACCGAGTCAACGCGCATCCCTCGCAGTCCCGGGAGCGCTCCTCTCGCCTCCCGCCTCCTCGCTCCTGGCGCTGCAGCTGCAGCCACACCCGAGCTCACTGTGCGCCCCAGCCGCGCGCCCAGCCGAGGTTTCAGAGCTCAGGGCAAGGAGAGGACAGGGAATTGGGGCGCGACGAGGCATTTACCAGCGTATCGTGCTGTTTCTTGAGGCCCCCTTTCCAGAGAATCTCCAGCAGGCTGCCCAGCAGTGGCCAGTTGGTGGGGCCCGGCAGGGAGGCCGCGTTCTGCGCCTCGCCAGGTTCCATCAGCGGACAGAGGGGCACCTCCCGCGGCCGGGGGGGTGGGCATGCTGCAGACGTCACAGGTCTGGGTAGCTGCCCCAGGTGGCGCAGCTGCTGGAGGAAGGCGACAAGGGAGCGGCTCTTGCCGATGGGGGAGCTCATGGCAAGGGGGGACACCGGGCTCGTGGGAGTGCGAGGGAACCGGGAAACGCGCCTTGGCTAAGCGGCGCCGGCGGGACCCGGGGTCTGAAAATTCTGGGGGAGAGAGGCAAAGAGGGCCAGCAGGTGCAATGGAAGGGGAGCAGAGGAGCAGGGAGAAGAAAGGACCTTGGGCGAGGATGCTTGGCGCTGCCGCCGAGCTCTGGCCCCAAGGACTGGAGGGGTGCCTCTGGGGTTTGAGTGTCTCTTTGAAGAGGATGGGAACGGATATGGTATGGCCTGTGGATCTGCGAGGCTGATGTCCAGGTCTGGAGCCGCGAGGTGCAGGTGTCAAGGAGTGTAGAGAGATGCTGCTAGGCGCGGCGGTTTCCTCCGATCCCTTTCTAGGCTCCATGCCCAGGGACCATGTATTTATGGAGACAGGGCAGGCCCTGGGTGGCCAATGAGCACGCTGAGTAGGGCGGAGTGGGCCCGGGCTAGCCTGGCCCGGAGGGAAGCGGGACCCGGTTCTGAGGGCAGGGCTGGGGGTGGAAATAGGATGGAGTCAGCGAGGTGAGCGAGGGCGCCTGGGCTTCGGGTGGCGGGTGCGCTGCTCCCCGGGCGGGAGCACTGCGGACTCCACCCGGAGTTCACCGGGTGTGCGCCCAGCGCTCCTCCCCGCCCTGCCCAGGCGGGCAGGAGCCGACAGTGGCGGCCGCGGCTGCAGACCCGAGCTTGCACAATCGCGCTGCCGGGAGGGCGAGGTCTCCGAGTGCGGCTGGGGGAAGGCTGCCGAAGCCTGCCGGGGAGTGCGGGGGGCACGGGGGTGGGTGCCGGAGTCCGTGCCCCTCCCGGAGCCAGTGCTTGCCAGGGGGGACGGAACTCTTCTTGGGGGAGGGTTGGCTATCTGCACCTCTCAAGGTGGGGTGTTGGAGACTTAAGTGAAATGCATCCGAAGAGGGCATTTTACCTCCAGGTCTTCGCTTGGGCCAGGCGAGCCCGTTGGTTTTGTGGTTTCCTCCCTGGGGGCTCCATTTTTTGGTTTTTATGAAGATTTAATGGATTACAGTAGGTAAAGCTCCAACAGCAGACCCTGGCCGGTAGTCAGCACCCAATATAGTTGTTACCCCTTTGTGGACTTAGGAAATGCGGTGAAAACGAGACTGGCAGTGGAGGCTGGCTTACCTCTCCCACGTCTACTGGCCCCCTCTGTTTGTGGACACCGGCTACCCTGTGCAAAGATGCGCACAAGCAGCCCCACCCAGCCCTACAGATTCCCCTAGGCAAGCGCGGGGCCACACGCACTTGTTTCTAGAGTCATCGTGTCTGGCCAGAGTAGAACTTGTTCTATTAATTCGGGAAGAGAAGTTGGAGACTTTTGTTAATCATTTTAACGTAAGTCGTGGTTTGTCATTCTGACCGGGCATAGGAACTAGGGTCCACCAGGTTGTTTTCTCACCCAGCTCCCCAGTCACGTGACTGAGCCTTTTTTGACCCTAGTTTTGGCCACTCTTCCCCAGTGAGTTTATGGTAAATCTCTAGTTTGTTTCTTGAGAACCTTTAACAGTCCACATTGAGCTTGAACTCTGTCATTTCAGATTTGTTCTGAGATGTTAATAATTGCTAATTTTAATAAAAATAACTGTCAATATAATGTATTATATTAATTATTATAATGTTACTTATATTAATACAATGTATTGTATCTACTCTTACACTGTATTGGTATAATGCATTATATCTACTTATATAGATATCTATATACACATTATATAGTACATATTATATATCACATTCTGTAGATTATATATAATATATAATATATACATTTTACTTGTATACAAATGAAAGCTTTCTAGAGCTTATGATAAACCAGGAACTTTTTAAAGATTTTATTTATTTATTTCACAGAGAGAGAGATCACAAGTTGGCAGAGAGGCAGGCAGAGAGAGAGGAGGAAGCAGGCTCCCCGCTGAGCAGAGAGCCCCATGCGGCCTCCATCCCAGGACCCTGAGATCATGACCTGAGCCGAAGGCAGAGGCTTTAACCCACTGAGCCACCCAGGCACCCTAAACCAGGCACTTAAACTAAACATTGTACAACAGTTTTCCCATTGAGTTCAACCCAATGATGAAAATAAATGAATCAGCAACCTGAAGCTTAGAGAGTTAAGCCCAATGTCACATGTGGCTCATGTGGGATTCCAACCCCAGATTTTCTAATTCTAGCCTTTATTATATGCATCATGCACTTTACATCACCTTTTGTTAAACCAAGAACATCTCAGAATATTGGGAATGTTCCTTAAGTGAGAATATCACCAAGAGGGGGATATAAGGGATCAGTTTGGGGGGGCTGTGTGATGCCACTTTGCCTTATAGGTGGTTAAAAAGAAAAAGAACAGCCCCAAATAGAAGGTGCATTTAGTGGACCATTGTGTACCTTGTTTCTGGCAGGTGCTTGGCACAGAGTGAATGGTTAACAAATAACTCTATTGTTAGGTCAGATATTGAGTTATCCTCCTTCCGTGTACTTTCTTTTCTTTCTCTCTCTGCATGTGCACCCAAGAAGAAAGGGAAATAATTTCATATTTTCTAGATTTTCATATGAGTTTAACACCGTGCTGCCTTACAAACTCCAAGTAGATCCTTGGAAGTGTAGACAGTCATTAGTGTCATAGTGGTTGGCAACGACATTCTTATTTCAGGGAAATTGGTATCTTATGTCCAGTGGAGAAAGTCCGCAGTAATCTATATACTGGATTGCAGAGGGAAGAACATTGCCTCTTGGAAACTTGGTTGGCATCAACACATATCCATCCTTGACAAGGTGCGACTCAATTCAAAATGACTACTTTGAGCCCAGTCCCAGAAATACTCTTCCTAACTTGGTCCCATCCCTAGCTCACTACTTAGCCTCTGTGAGTCATCTTGCCCAGGATCCTGCTGGGAATTACTAATGAGAGATGTTGAAGCATCTCATAAATGTCCACCATCGTTACTGAGACAGGCCCAGGCCCTCTGTTTGGTTCTGGGAAATCTTACCAAGTCCTGAATGGGTAATTATACTCCAGCCCTCACACCAAGCCACCACAGATGACAACGTGTGGTTATGTGTGTGTGTGAGTGTGTGTGCGCATGTGTGTGAGCATGTGTGATGAGTAGAGTGGAAAAGTCCTTGGAAGGACAACAGCTGGTTTCCACTACTGAAAAAAACAAAATTCTTCCACATGTTTTAAATGACAATATAGTTTTATTCTCCAAAGCTTTGACTAAACTTGGTGTAGGTCCTAGATCTGCTTTCAGACTGTTTGCTTACCTTCTACATTTGTAGCATGGATGGTGTTAGAACCAACCTCGCAACCTGAGCAAAACCCCCAAGCTTCATAGAAACAGAAATTAGTAATAGCCAACCTCATGGGGTCCACTATGAGAACAATGCTGATACAGTGCTTAATACAGAAAAGCACTCACGAGAGGCGCCTGGGTGGCTCAGTTGGTTGGGCGACTGCCTTCAGCTCACGTCATGATCCTGGAGACCCGGGATCGAGCCCCACATCGGGCTTCCTGCTCGGCGGGAGGCCTGCTTCTCCCTCTCTCAGTCCCTCCACTTGTGTTCCCTCTCTGGCTGTGTTTCTCTCTGTCAAATAAATAAATAAAATCTTAAAAAAAAAAAAAGAAAAAGAAAAGCACTCACGAAATGCTATCTCATAACGTTACTGTATTGCATGCCTTGGTTTTTGCAAACTGCATGCAAGAGAGGCAATTTATAACTTCTCAATTTTTATACCTCGTGTTCAACTTAGTATTGCACTTTTGATTTGGGAAACTGTATAACTGAAGGAAGACAAAGGAATATTAGCAAAGAAATGCTGATGAGTTTAAATCCTAGCTCAGGAACTTACTAGGCAGATAAAGCAGCAATGATTATCTCTATAAGCTTCAAGCATCTCATCTCAAAGTGGTGATAATGGGAGCACCCACCTAGTGGTGTTTTTCTGAGGATAACAAAGCACTGAAGGTCCCTAGCTCTCATTACACTTATTAAGTACAGGAATTTGGGCTCTCGAAAAATCAACATCATAGTCTCTATTACATTTGTCTCAGAGTTCTCTGCCTAAGTAGACAAAAACCTCCTTGAAATTACAGATGTTGTCTCCTTGGTTTTGTCTCTCCTGGAGTATAGGACATAGAGAAGTTTATATTGGCCAACACCCAATAAGCAAATAATAGGCTCTTAATTATTGATTATTTCCTTGTTCTTCAGCAAAAAGAGAAAGATCAGTATCAATGTATTCTCTGTGTTCTGAGGGAGAAGTTGTTGGTAAATCCTGGAAGGCTTTATTTGTGTGTCATATAGAAAGCAATTCTACATAAATAATAGTTTTGGTTTCCACATATTGGGTTGAAGCCATGAATCCACCACTCACAAGCTGTGTGGCCCAGGGCAAGTTATTCAACCTCTGTGAGCCTAGTTTCCTTATTCATAAAATTGGGGGTTATTATGCCTATATCTCAGGAAGGCTACGATGGATACTTGAAATGGGTAAAACACAATTAAATGCTATATTCACAAACATTCCTTGGGGCCCAAATATGCTAATGATTTCTGAGTAGAATTCGGTCCTGTTGTAAGTTACAGTTGTATTATGGAAAAATATATCTTAAATCCTCCAAAACATAGTTGCATAGGGAGAACTTTTGAGACATTTCCTCATTAAAGGATCTGTTCCATTTTGAAGGAGGTGAAAACCACAGGGTGCACGCTCAAGTTTATGAATCATTTTCCTCTTACTACAAATTATAATTTATTGAGGAGCTCCAGTGTATGTGCCAGATATTTTACTATCACTTCCAATCCAGTCATACTGTAAAATAAGTATTATTTTCCTTTTTATAGGAGAAAACGTGTTTTAGAACATTTAATCCAGACCTGAGTTTGAGTCTACCTCTCCACATATGACCGAGTTAGTTCACTTTGTCCTCATCTATAACATGGAAATCATAGTGGCTCTTCTATACTTTTATAAATTATAGTTATAATAGTATTATATAGCCACAATCCTGTAACTTGAATTCTAGCTTGCTTTAGGATGTCAGCTCACTGAAGGCAGGAAGACGGTCCATCTTGCTCTGTTACATTCTTAGTACCTATGCTGAGATCGATTTAGGTGCTTGATAAATATTTGTCAAATAACATACTGCAAGATAACAGAGATTAAATGTCTTATTTGTTGTAGCTGTATTTTTTGACTTGATTGATGCTGTGGTTCTAGTGAAACAATGTCTCTAAAAAATAATGGGTTTGATGACAAATCTTATATATAAAGGAAGATCTTCATTTTTTATTTTTTTGAAATGTCTAAGAAAACAGTAGTCTGTACAAAGAAGACATGTACTCTGTAATAACATATATCCACATGAAAATGGAAATAATTGGTTAAATGAGTTAATGTTATAAACAGTCTTTGTTACATGTATTAGTTATTATTATCAATAATAGTTTTGAAAGATGTAAGTATATGTATTGACTCTAGAGTCAAGTTAAGCTGCCTAATGAAACAAGCCATCGATTTTGAAAAATTCCATGGGTACTATAGATGTTTCATGACTGACTTTTACAATGATGTCATCATTACATCATCACATACCTACTCCGCACTTTCTTGCATGATTTAACTTGGCTAATTCCATCAGGGTGAAAATCGGAGAAGTTCCATAATAGAATTGTAATTGCTCATTATTTTGGACACAAATACATTTTGCTTCACTCCTGTGTTGACATATCTCCTCATGGCCCCTGATTTGCATGGAGCCTTGTTGATCTTTGTGCTTTTCCAGGGCCCACAGCGCACACCTACAGGGAACCGGTGGAAAGTACCTGTGTTGTCCCCAGTGAGTCATCTCCGGGGATGGGACCAGATACCTGACTGTTTACCAATATTCATGAAGTGGGCCAAGGGAACTGTTCTGAAACAAGAAAACACATACAAGAGTTCTTTTGTCCTTAGGAAAAACAAAGGTTAGTAACAAATGTCAGCTAGGTCTCAGGATCTAGAGCCTGTGACCTGATCTTGCCCTGTCAGAGAATAGCTATGCAAACCTCCCATCGTTCTTGTGCAACACCAAATGATGATGTTCACAGCAATGAGGAGGAAGCCGATCAGAGACTGATCCTATTGCAACTTGGAGAGAAAATTTTGGGATCTTGTGTGTTTACATGAATACTCACAGATTCCCCCAGAACCTCCAAACCTACCCTGTATGCACATTAAAGTTTGAGAAGCATGCATATTATTATCCTATTTTAGAGGAAAAATAAATAAAATGCAGGATAAATCTTTGTCCAGTTTAGAAAGTGGTCGATTCAAAACCAAGTCTGTTGAACTCCGGAGTTATTCTGCATTCTTGACCAAAAAGATGTTTATTGTCCCTTAAAAATAAGGGTTTCCTTGAGCAAATGCTCCCATACCAGCACTTTTTCTTTTCTTTCTCTTTTTCCCTTTTTCCTTTCTTTCTGTTCTTCTGTTTTTTTTTTTTTTAAGATTACATTTATTTATTTGAGAGAAAGCATGAGCAGGGGGAGAGGTAGAGGGAGAAGCCAACTCCCCACTGAGCAGGGAGCCCAACGAGGGGCTCGATCCTGGGCCCTGAGATCATTATCTGAGCCGAGGGCAAATGCTTACCTGACTGAGCCATCCAGGAGCCCCTATTATTCTGTTATCGTTAATGAATGAGTCCTTCTGTTCTCTTAAAAGTCAGTGGTAGATATGTCACAATTTCTTACCTTAAGGTATTAAGAGAAAAGACAAAAAGCCCACAGTTCTTATTCCAGAAATTGTTTCTGCCCGGGCAACAGGAAAGCTGAATGGGCACATCAACACTGAGGAGCTCGAGTCGGGGGCTCCCTCAGAAGTCCAAAATGAAAAATGTCTGACAACCACCCTTCATTTAAGGTCATTGAGATGGCTATGCCAGGAAACCTCCTGAGTTCTCTGGGACTCTGATTTTCTTTTCTTTTCTTTTCTTTTCTTTTCTTTTCTTTTCTTTTCTTTTCTTTTCTTTTCTTTTCTTTTCTTTCTTTCTTTCTTTCTTTCTTTCTTTCTTTCTTTCTTTCATTTTCTTTAAAGATTTTATTTATTTGACAGAGAGTAACACAGCCAGAGAGGGAACACAAGCAGGGCGAGTGAGAGAGGGAGAAACAGGCCTCCCGCTGAGCAGGCAGCCCAATGTGGGGCTCGATCCCGGGTCTCCGGGATCATGACCTGAGCGGAAGGCAGTCACTCAATCAACTGAGCCACCCAGGCGCCCCATGGGACTCTGATTTTCATAATCTAGTAGAAAAGAAGTTATCATCATAAAAGCTCTTCCCTACAAGCTAGAGACTTAAGAGGAAGTGGATATTTCAATAGAGAGCATCTCACGACGATTGTGTGAAAGTGACCTTCCCAGGGGCCGAGTAAAATTATGTCCTCCCAAAGTCTCATAGGGCAAGTTTAAATTCCAGCTTGTACCTCAAAGCTCAGAATCTCAGAGTTCTACGATGATGTGAGGGATGCAGTGTGTATTCCTCAGGTAGGAAATCTGGTTCAACGGCAGAGCATATCCACCCTCCACCCACCCCCACACACGTTCGCTGGCCTACACACTTGTAGCTATATAGCCATTTGTGGCCCTTCGGTCACACCCTCCCATACATGCACACCCCCTGCATCGTCCTCACAAGCACACCCCCAACATATGAACCTGCACCCACGACACTCTCACCATATGCACCCTAGCTGCTCACTCATCCCGTCAAATACATTGTCCATAAGGTAGCAGTTAAAGGTTAGAGGAAGAGAGACTTGGGTTTAAAGCATGACCTTGAACAAGTGACATCCTCTCTCTGAGACTCAATTTCTGCTTCTGTAAATGCTGGGTCTTACTTCATAGAACTGGTTCAAGGATTAAATAAGACAATGCATTTGAGGCATGTAACAAGTAGTCAATAAATATTGGCAAGTAAATACCAGCTAAATTACTATTAACTGAAGGCAAAGACTGGGGCATGTCTTAATTCCAGAAGGAGTGATTTTGGTGGGTGTTTTGGATGGTTTTATGGGTGGTGGAATTTTGGGGGCAAGGCAGAATTTTAAATATGTATAATCCTATCTTCAGAAGCCTCTATCAGGTGAGAACAAAGAGAAGGTTCCTAAAGGGAAACTTTTGAAAGATATCTTGAAAAGTACACACCTAGAAAGAACATCATGGCCATCTAGTTAGTTGCAGGGAAGAAAGTACCTAAGGGGTTACATTCTAAAGGATGTTGGAAGAAGGTGTGAATGGACTTTTCTCTGAGCGTTAATAGGGAAGGTAATTTTGGGGGTTTCTGCCATCATTCAGCCCTATATCCCGCATGGTTCACCCCAATTTATGCCCCTCCTTTTCTGCTATAGGACTCTCTTCCTGCTAATTCTGCGTCTAAAGGAAGTGGAGAATGAATATACACTGGTAGGTAAGATGTCCCCGTGCAACTTATAAATGTTGTGAATTCCCCTGCTCTCACCATTGCTGGGAATCACCACAAATCCAGAAGATAAATACTGGGTTGATTATCATTTTACAAACAAGGAAATTTAGGCTTAGAGATGGTGAGAGACCTTCCTATGGTCACATGGTAAGTTTGTGGGAAAGCTGAGAATCAAAGCGTGTTTTCATCCAGCTTCATTCCTAGTCTCCCGTGTTCCATTTTGAGTATAATATCTTTCTATACTTTGGATGATTATTGCATTTTCCTTAAGTCGAGATGCCAAATACATCATTTTGAATATTTGAACCTAAAATACTTTAAGGAACCCTAAAATAGGGACATTTGCATTGCTACAGAAGCCAAAGCAGCTCAAAGATGTTCCCCTTGCATGAAAACTGGTGCAGCCACTGTGGAAAATGGTATGGAGGTTCCTCAAAAAATAAATAATAGAAATACCATACGACTCAGGAATTCCACTCCTGAGTATTTACTCAAAGAAAGTGAAAACACTAATTTGCAAAGATACACACGCCTATGTTTATTGCAGCATTATTTACAATAGCCAAGACATGGAAACAACCCAAGTGCCCACTGTAGATGAAGGGATAAAGAAGAGCCAGTATAGGGACGCCTGGGTGGCTCAGTTGGTTAAGCGACTGCCTTCGGCTCAGGTCATGATCCCGGAGACCCGGGATCGAGTCCCACATTGGGCTTCCTGTTCGGCGGGAAGCCTGCTTCTCCCTCTCTCACACTCCCCCTGCTTGTGTTCCCTCTCTCACTGTGTTTCTCTCTGTCAAATAAATAAAATCTTAAAAAAAAAAAAGAAGAAGAGCCAGTATATATATTCAGTGAAATATTACTCAGCCATAACAAGGAATGAAATCTTGCCCTCTGCAACATCTGTAGCTGAAACTAGAGGTGTTGTGCTAAATGAAATAAATCAGTCAGAGAAAGACAAATACCATATGATTTCACTCACATGTGGAATTTAAGAAACCAAACAATAGAACAAACAAAAAAATAGACTATAGAGAAGAAACAGATGGTTGCTGGAGGGGAGGTGGGTGAGAGAAAGGGGAAACAGAGGAAGGGGATTAAGAATACACTTATCATGGGGCGCCTGGGTGGCTCAGTTGGTTAAGTGACTGCCTTCTGCTCAGGCCATGATCCTGGAGACCCCGGAATCGAGTCCCACATCGGGCTCCCCGCTCGGCGGGAAGCCTGCTTCTCCCTCTCTCACTCCCCCTGCTTGTGTTCCCTCTCTAGCTGTGTTTCTGTCAAATAAATAAAATCTTAAAAAAAAAAAAAAGAATACACTTATCATGATGAGCACTGTGTAATGTCTAGAATTATTGAGTCACTATATTATACACCTGAAACTAATATAACACTGTACATTAATTATACTGGAATTAGAAAAAAAAAAAAAAAGCCCTTTCCCAGTTGACCTGCAACGAGAGAGCATGTGACTAACCTGAGCCAATCAGATGTTCCCGATGGGGGTTTCTCTGAGGAGCCTGCGGACTTCAGATTTGCTTGGATGGTGGCTGCTAGGGAGTTCCCCGTGCTCTGCCAGCTGTCCTTATGGCAGCCTCGGTGACTACTAACCTAACCAGAGTTTCCTTTTGATATAATTCTGGCTGCAGTTTGGCTGCTTCATCCACTCTAAGGCCTGCCTGCTTTTTCAGGTCTGATTGTCTAGCCTTACTATCAATTCCATGGACTCCATGATATCTGTCAAGAAATTCCCTTTCTGCTTAGGTTAACCGCAGGGATCCGGGGGAGAGGGGTGCATCTGTGATTCTAAAACAAGAAATCTGACCAATGGTGACCAGACCATAGAGAAAAGAGACCGTATTCTCTAACAGTGTTTCAGGGTGTCCTCTTCAACCTTGTGAGGATCCTGAGCAGCAGCCCATTCCTGGGACTTGCCAAGTCAGGGCAATAAACAGACTTTTCATGAAGACTCTTCGAATGTTTACATTTTTCTTTTTGAATCAATATGAAAATTGTCCATTTTCTTTTCACATCTTAATAAATATGAACAGGGCTAGTGAGATGTCCTCAATATGGTTGGAAGACTGGAGTCCTTTCTGGGATCTGGTACTCTCTGTGGTGCTCATCCCATCTCAGTGGCCCAGTTGGTACAGTGGTTAAAAGGGACTAATTTAAGTCAGACCGAAGGAATTTAAGTCCAGCTCTCCTTCCTTGCTATGCAACCTTGGGCAAATCATTCAGGAGCTCTGTGTCTCAGTTTCTTAATCTATAAAATATGGATTATGATACTACCTATCTCGTAATGCTATTAACATGAACAAATGAGTTAATTCAGGTCGAACTCTTAGAATAACGTCTGATGGGTAATAATACCAGGTTAGCTCTTTATGTGTTTTCATCACATCTAATGCACACTTGCTCTTGTACCCTTCCTTTTATCAAGACCAGTTTTCAGAAAAGAATCTGATATTGTGTATGGATCTAGGTCTGAATTTGTTTCTTTCACGAGATATCTTCAAATGAAGCCCTTTCTTTAACTGTGAAAATCCTGGCCAAGGAACTGGAGTCATTTGTAGAAGTTCAGGGGATATTTTCAGGGACAGAAGAGTCCATATACAGAAAACTCAATGACAATTCCACCTACACAAGGTTAAGCCTGCAAGTAAATGTATAGGAATTAAATCCAGATGTTGAGATGTACCTGGAGACAGAGGGATGGAGGGGATTTTTTGTCCTTGAGATAAATAACCATTTGACAGAATGCAACAAAGAGGCTCCCTTGCCCTGTTTTGAGGACAGATGATCAATGAGTCAATAGGGTTTCACCATGAACAATATCCCAGGGGCTGTCAACCCATTCACTTTTACCTACATAAAACTTACAATCAGTTCATCTCACCAATATAAATATGTGATCCTCATGCCTAAGCTTGCGCTTGATTTCAAAACCATTCAATCACAAATAAAGCTCCCCATGTGTTTTCTTTTCTAAAGTCTAAGTGACTCAGATAGGTTGTTATTCAACAAGATGACCACCACGATTCAGGAAACAGACCTATTAACATTTTCTGCAGTCTCAAGTCTGGAGTCCAAAATAAAGTGAGTTATTTCATAAATATTGTTTCTCTAAAATGAAAACGTGTGTGTGTGTGTGTGTGTGTGTGTCTGTGTGTGTGTGTGTCAAAATCCTCATTGAATCTTTAAGGAGAAAAGTCATGGTTTGAAAAGTGACCTTGGGCAGCATATGTTATTGGGTTCCAATCCCAGCTCCAGAACTGATCAGCCTCATCAGTGAAGGGAGAACATTACCAAATGCATGCATGATTGTATGGATACTGCTTAGCAGAGCACCTGGTCCATGGCCAGCAGGTAGTATAAGGCTCTGTTTTGCTTCCAGCTGGCACTTCATGTCAAAGAAGGACACCACACTCAGATGAGGGAACATGTGCTCACTTCTGTTGAAAGCCTTTGTTGTAGGAGGGAAGAATTCTAATGGAGTGGCATTATCTTTGGCTCCATTGTAAAGTTCACTCTCTGGTCAGATTGTGTCATGGGGTGGATTCCAAATTCAAGTTCACCGGAAAGGGCTGCTGGTTGGTCTGCTGCTTCAGTGGCTAGGGATTTTATAAAGTCAGAACAAGTTTAGAAGTTCAACTTTATATGGAGAAAGGATGTTTTTTAATCTCTTCCAGCCTTTTTTCTGATGGTAAAGTCTTTGTTTTTATGTTATTGGTTTTAGATTTAAGCTTCCTTGGTTTAAAGTCTTTACTTAGCAAAAAGTCAGTACCTCTCTGTTGATACTGCTCCACAGTCCATATTTTTAAAAAATGTATTGAGATGTGAAGTTCAAGTGATCGAGATCTGTTCAGAGCACAAACACGCAATTTTCCTGTTATCTCCAAGTATAATATCGTTCTATGCCCCTCTACAACCTTAATGCTTACAGCCCAGGAGATATAAATAGACCTTTTTTGGCAGGGGGGGGGGAGCGGGGGACGACAGGTAGAATCAACCAGGATATTTTAATGGACAATGAATGAAGGCAAAAAAAGACAAAGCTCAGTTTCTTAAAAAGACTATCCCCATTTTATTACTGATGATCTTTCTTTCTTTCTTTCTTTCTTTCTTTCTTTCTTTCTTTCTTTCTGCTGAACTTTCAATGAACTACCTTCCACAACACTTACAATATCATGGTCTCTACTAACAAATAATCTCACGAAACACAGTGAGGTTCTCGTGCTACCCACCAGGCAGTGATCAAAGATGCCGGTGCAGAGCTTCCTAGAATCATGACTCAAGGAATCCCATATGAAAGACAGAAAAATGGAGTTAGTGAGAAATGGCTTCTCTCCCTACTCCACCGGCCTAGGCCCTTGGCAGCCATGATAGCACATGACAGTGGATTCTGGCCGTACATTAGCCAAGATGGGTGGGCAGTTGATTCAAATGGGCCACTTGGATCTTACTCTGAATCATTGATTTGGGATTTGGGAAATAGCCCCCTCATTAATGTGAACTGGTCTCTTGATCAGGAGTTATGGGGAGCCCATATTTTCCTCCCCATGCCCCTGTAATTGAAGCAGTGCAGAAAGGAAGTTCTCAGAGATGAGGAAGATTGGAGCAGCTGAACCCAGAGGAAAAGTGGAGTGAGGGTCCTGATGGTTTAACATCTCCCATTTGCATGCCTTTCTTGAGAACTGGTGGAGATAGAACTTTTGGATTTGGTAGCGACTTAGATTCTTCTGATTGTAAGCAACAGAAACTGGTGCTGGCTAGCCAATTAGTAAAGTAATTTATGTGGCATAGGACAGAGGTGTGCAAAAGTGTGGCTGGATGACCAAGGTTAGGATGTGGAATTCGAAAATAGAAACCCACCACTAAAGAATTATCAGCACAGGGCTTTGGAGCACTGAGACCCAGAGTGACCTGTAGCAGATATCATTTGAATACCAACAGAATATCTGATTAGCACTCTGGCTCCCAAATTCTTTTCTTTTTTTTTTTTTTTAAAGATTTATTTACTTATCTTTGGGGGGGTGGGGGCAGAGCAAGAGAAAGAAAATCTTGGGCAGGGTCCACACTGAGCCTGGAGCCGGATCTCAGGACCTGAGCTGAAACCAAGGCTCGGAAGCTTAACCGACTGCACAACCCAGGCCCTCCTGTTTTCAAATTATTAAGACTCAAAGTGCTTAGACATTTTTACTACTCAAATGACTGGGTGAATCACACGTTTTGGTGTCCCTTTCAGGCATCTGAATTTGAGACCCAATATTGTTGACAGAAGTTACCCTGGTGTTCATTCAGAATAATGTATTCTGGAGCGCCTGGGTGGCTCAGTTGGTTAAGCGACTGCCTTCCGCTCAGGTCATGATCCCAGAGACCCGGAATCGAGCCCCACATCAGATTTCCTACTCGGCGGAAGCCTGCTTCTCCCTCTCTCACTCCCCCTGCTTGTGTTCCCTCTCTAGCTGTGTTTCTCTCTGTCAAATAAATAAATAAAATCTTAAAAAAAAAAAAAAGGAATAATGTATTCTGCAGATGGGACCCCATGATACCACAGATTTCATCCCCTCTGAATAAACTCCAATCTTCCTAAGGAACCAAGACAGAGGAAATAATTAAATGGAGGTGTGTTTATAGGGAGTAAGCATTTTTCTTTAAAATGATCTCGGGGCGCCTGCGTGGCTCAGTTGGTTAAACGACTGCCTTCAGCTCAGGTCATGATCCTGGAGACCCGGGTTCAAGTCCCACATCGGGCTCCCTGCTCAGCAGGAAGCCTGCTTCTCCCTCTCTCACTCCCCCTGCTTGTGTTCCCTCTCTGGCTGTGTTCCTCTCTGTCAAATAAATAAAATCTTAAAAAAAAAATTAAAATGATCTCAGCTACACTTCCTCGTTTTATTCTAGGTAACTTGAAAACTTTTGAAACGGATTTGTTTTGCTAGGGAGGACAATTGATATCTCGGTGTGGGGTCAGGTATGCATCCCCTTTCCAGTCTGAAATGGAGTTGGTCTGGAACACCAAGTGGATGACATTTGTATTCTTGAACGTTCATTAGGTGGTCATCAATTTCGGACAAAAGTGGGATGGAGAAAAAGAATAAAGGCTTTAGCAGCTCATCCCTGGCACTTAAGAAATGCAACAAAATTTAAAATAAGCAGACAGAAACCACCTGCAATCATAAAACCCAGGAAAAAAACCCCAATAGAATTGTTTTAAACAGAAGACATTTATTGAAGTTTAATATACATACGAAAAAGGGATCACTTTTAAAATTAAAAATATCTATTACTTATCAGGGACTATCTTCACTATGGTAAAATTGAACATAAAGCATCAGAAAGCATGAATTCAAGATTTTTTAAATGAAATGTACCTCAGGATTCAATTATTTTCTTTCCTTATATTTGAAACAAAACCTCCCCATAGCATTTTCTGTGGAATAGGATGCAAATCTTCAGAATTGAGATTTTTACGGATTTCTCCAATTTTAGTCATTAATTTACTGAACCCATGCCAGCATAAGCTAAAGTGAAAGTGCCTCCAGGTAGGAATACGATAAGAGTAATTCATATAATCCAGTGATAAGAAATACACATCCCTGTAAGGTAAACTGTGTTATCCCACGGCCAGGTAAGTACAGGAAGTCCCCTACGAGGAACACCTGAGTCAGGAACACGTGAGTGTGTCCTGATTGCGCCTGAGCCCCCCTCACTTCTCATGGAAGCATCTGCTCTCACTCTCCAACTTAGCAGAACTAGT